>BDUI01003660.1:86024-99697 GCA_002335545.1 Apodemus speciosus
GGGAAAGCGCTGACCTGCTCCCTGACCTCTGGACCGGAGGGATGGGCTCGAGCAGTGTTAGCAGCACACATGCTGGGGCGTATGAGCACACACACAGGGCATATGATCTATCCTGGGTCCAGGAAGTTAAGAAAAGAGGGATTTTTCTGGAGAGAGAAATACCAGAGAAGGCTTCCTRTGCCCAAACGTGTCTTTTAGGCCACCAAGAGGGTAGGATCCATGTCAGAGGGGTATATCCTCTGGCTAGAGGTTCAAAGAAGCTAGAAGTATCGTGCTTGACCAGCCTTGAAATTTAGGTATAGAGCATCAGGTCAGATGGTGGAAGCCAAGAATCACAAGGCAGGGAGACAGCTAAAGGAACTAGTCTGGTCACCATGGGTACAAGGTGGGTAGAATGGAGGCTGTCAGGCCCTGTGCCACCTAGGCCAGCTGGAGCTGAGTGGGCATACGCACTCTGTGCCTGTCACCTCAGCACTTGCCTTAGACTTGCTCATGGAGCCGTTTCCCGGTTTGTAAGGGGACTGTGGATCTCAGAAGTTGGACATCTTCCCACACCAYATTATTTTTTACCACAATCGTTTATTCACTCAACATTTATTGACTACACATTATGTGTCAAGTGAGGCCTTGGGGACACCCAGGAGGAAACCACAGTCCTTCCCCGAGCCCTCTAGCTATATGGAACTGCAGGGATCCCTCCACAACAGGAAGGTCGGGCTGAGGGAGCGAGTGCTGAGTTAGCAGGCATGGGATGTGACAGTCTGTGGCTTCTTGCCTCCCCTATGCCCCTCATTGTTCAAGGACCTGCAGCACGAAGTCAGAGGCCACCTCATGCTTTGCCCRTGGTGACCATTAGCTGTCACTTAGCTCCATTAGACTTCAGTCCTCTAGATCCCACTGGTCCTACAGTCTCCTTGTCTCCATTTAAAACAATCTGAATCTTAAGAATCAGAATATCAATAACTTGTTGAGATTTATGTAGGAAATATATTAAGTGCAATTGGACATTATACAGTACCTGGAGGGATTCATTGGAAGAATCCGTGATTTCTTTTCCTTAGACACCAGAAGCTTGTCTGGAGTACCAGTTTGGAAATCTCTCCTGGCTCTCCTTAAGCTGGATTCCAAGCACAGTTTTCGGCAGTTAGGTCTACATGTAAACTGATGGTGGGGAGTACCTGGCCACCACCTTCCCACATAGCTGGACTGTGTCCCAGCCCCGCAAACAAATCCTTATCCCCAGCCTTCTATCCCCAACTATGGGCTTTTTCTGTCCCTTGCCTTCCAAGAGCAGGAATGACAAATAGGTTTCTTCTCATTACTACTATTCTGGTGGACTTATTACTGGTGCGTGTGTGTGTGTGTGTGTGTGTGTGTGTGTGTGTGTGTGTGTGTGTGNCAGCCTTCTATCCCCAACTATGGGCTTTTTCTGTCCCTTGCCTTCCAAGAGCAGGAATGACAAATAGGTTTCTGCTTTTTACTACTAATCTGGTGGACGTTTTTCTTGTGTGTGTGTGTGTGTGTGTGTGTGTGTGTGTGTGTGTGTGTGTGTAAAGCTTTTAGAGATTGTATGGTGGTTAAAAGCACATAGAGTCTGTGCCCTTCTGGCTGCATGGAAGTTGCTTCTAAATCTTTAAGTGACTGAGCCACCAGCAGCCTGGGGGCTTGTGTCCCACCTCAGCCTCATTATGTGCTGTCCAGTTGTCGCTGGTGGGCAGGGTAAGTATACTTGAAGGAGGCTTTCTTCTGGGGACAGATGAGCAACAGCTGGTGAGACAGCAGTGCTGGATTCCTCCCGAAACGTCTGTCTTTCCTTTAGGAAACCAAAAGGTCAATGAAGATGGTTCCCCCAGGAAGACAGCACGTACTCCTAGTTCTTATACTGACCGCAGAGCAAGGGGTGCTCAGGGACCACCAGCAAGCGTGTCTTCCCTGCATGGCGGCTGTGGCTCGCTTGTGGCTTCTTTTGCTGAGGTTTCTGGAGGCAGTTTACTGAATAAATGTCACATCCACAGAGACTTGCCAAGGGTTTAAATATGGGAGTGAGTTGACAGCACACACTTCAGTCACGAGGCTCCTGAGAGATGCTTCCTTTAGGGCAAAGTGGCTCGCAGACTCCTGTGCTGAGGGGGTAGGTGTGCAGTCGTCTCACTTCCTGTTCTGCTCTCCCCCTCATGAGCCTCGTCTCTCTTCCAGGACACGCTTCAGGGTGGGTGAGAAGAAGAAGAGCAAAGAGAAAAGACAGCTTGGTGATGACAGCTGAGGCTGTAGGCCCCACACTAAGAAGGTGGGTTCCCTCCCAACCTCGGCTGTAGGCCCCACATACACATCGATAGCGCTCTCCAGCAGCTGTTTCCTCTGTGTGTGGCTGGAAGGTCCAGGTAGAATTCACTCCGTTTATGTTGTAATTACTGTTTCCCTTTACTGGGACAAAAGCACCTGTCTGAGGAAGGCATGGAAATTGAAACAGGGAAGATAGGTATGGGGACATACAAGTCCTGTCCTGGCTACTCGGGAAGCTGAGGCAGGAGGAATACTTGATCCCAGGAGCTCAAGGTCAGTTTGAACAACCAATATGGTCCTATCTCAAAATATACTACAGTAAAATTAAATAAATAAACAAATGGAATGTTACCTTCTTGTGGGACCAGTTGCTTGCTAGGTTGACCTGTATAAAATGTCTTTATTGTTAAACCAAGAACAGTTGACTGTTGGCTGTTCAAGCTAATATTTGCCCATCATGGGACGGTATGTAGTAATCATTTATGTTTCTCTTCATCCTATGACACTCTTCTCGGAATTATTTTAACAGCAAGGAACTGGAGCCTGAGATAGCACTGAAAGGAAAACCTGAGATAGCACTGAAAGGAAACTGTCTCTGCAAAGCGCCACTTTGCCCCAGGTTCAGGACATGTTGTCTTGACACAGGACAATGAAAGTGACGTTCGAAGCCCAGATATGGTGGTTCATGCCTTTAGTTAGCCCTGGTACTTGRGAGATATAGACAGGACAGTACGGAGTTCAAGGCCAGCCAGGGCTACAGGAGACCTCTCTTCAGAAAACAAACAAAGGGAGAGAGGGGACAAAAAGGAGAGAGCTGGGGTGCTGCCCTGCAGCCACACCATAACCTTTGGCCACCCCAGTGGCGGGAGCTTCTGACTGAAAGCTCTCGCTGTCCAGCACTCATTACACCATTGTCAGTGTGTGTCTGCTGCTGCCTCTGGGTGTGTGTGTTTCTTTTTGTATCTTTGTGCCAGTGTCAGGCTGTGTGTGTCTATTTATGTCAGCCTGTCTAGGCGTGCTCAGTGCGACAGTGAGCTGGGGGCGGTGTTGGTAAAAAGAAGACATTTCAAAGCCTCAGCTCTCCCCCTCCGGGACATGAGGATGCTGGTCTATGTGTACTTGCACACATACAGATATGGGATTCCTTTCTCTTGCTCACTGTGTGGGGAGGCAGTCAAGGGTCTGGCAGGTCTAGCCTGAGCAGTTGCCTGGCTGGGTGAGCCCCATCTGCCAAGAGCTCCAGAGTTGCCTTCCTTCTGCCCTGTCCATGGGGAGCCTGCCCCTTCGCAGTTTCCCACCTACTTCCTAATTTAGTAGATGGGAAGGAGGAGAAGATGAAACGTTGCCTGAAGACAATGGCCGAGACAGCCTGTCGCACCCTGCACAGTCACCAGTGCCTCTGTTCCTGGCTGCGTCTCTATAGTGGGTCTACACATTACTCTGAGTGGAGAAAGAAGGGAACCCCCCATTAAAAAATTATGCCCGGTGCTCACACATGCAAAGATAGTTGTAGATTGTTGAAGGAAGAGCCACCGGGGTGGAGGCTTGAGTCAGATTTTGTATCTGTCTGCTGGGCCCATAGGCACAAGGTCCTGCATCCRCTCTGGGCTCCCACCTCTTAGTCCCAAGACTTCTCYCCAGCTCCCAGCCAAGCAAGGGCGGGGCAAGGGGCCCAAGGCAGCTGCGGGGGCGATGTTAGTAAACACTTTACTGGCTTCCTATTTTCTTCACACACACCCCCACCCTTCTCCACTCCCTGATGCCCCTAACACACTCCCCCCAGCCCCAGCATCCCCCTTTCTGTGGGCTGCACAATGAGCTTATTGTCCCGGGTGTGATTTGAATAAGGGATCTGCGGGCCTGTTCCCAGCATTGTCCGAGGGGCTGGGAAAAACCCCAGTGCAGGCAGGAGGACCAGACCAGACAGAGACAGATGCCTAAATTAGCAACAAAGCTTTGTGCAGGTCCCCGGACAAGGGGTCGCCTTGTCTGCATGGACTGAGGGTGTGGAGCTGGCCGGCTGCTCGCATGTCTCCCCATGTTAATTAGTTTTGCATGCATGTCTGAGAAGGTGCCAGGGGAGCTGTGTTTGCCTTCCTCCTCCCCCCAGGAGGGGGCCCTGTTTGTGGCTGGCCCGCAGGCAGGAGGCTGCGGAGTTGAGCTTGGCAAGGCTGCCCTGGGCCTACCTGGGGAGCCARGCTGTGGCTCTGCACGGGGAGTCCCAGCTTTCCTGTCTGGCTGCTCTTTGGCCTGTGGGAAGCCTGGCCTTGCTCTCTGTGCCCCTCCACTCCTCCCTCTACCCCTGAAAGTTGGTCAGCTCTGACTCCAGGGGACTCATTGGCTTCTACCCAGACCTAGGCTACTGCCTGTCCATCTGGCAGTCTGTCTCTTGTGACACAGGGTCCCTTGGGACCAGGCAGCAGAAGCGACCAGTCTGGGCTCTCCTCCGTCCCAGAGCCAGATGGCCAGTCGGCTTATCGCATTATGGCCTCCTCTGTCCCCAGGCCCCTGCCGTCCGTCCGTCCGTAGCAGGTCAGGGTCTTGTTTAGGATGTGWTGGGGAAGTTCCCTTTTAGGCCCTTGTAGTAGGGTGGTAGACGATACAGCCATGGCCTGGCCCCTGGCCACTGTGTGACCTTGGACAGCACCCGTCCCTTTGACTCTCACTCCCAGTAGCCCGTGTGAGAGCAGCAGCGCTTCAGAGCTGCTCCTGGTCCTGTCCTAGTGAGGAGACGGACCTCTGCTGGCGCTGATCGATTCAGCTCGTGGTCATTTAACACACCGACAAGAATAAGGCTGGTGAGTTCTCCGTGGGGGTGGGCGAGGTTTTGGAAGGGAGGATCTGATCACTGCGCATGCTGAAGTGTGAGTCTGTGGTTTTTGAGCAATTAATGGAAGATCAGGAGTTGGCAGAGCCTGTGTCCCCAGGTCCTTAAAGAGCCCACTCCCAAGCCTGAGGCATCCTCTGGCCTGTATGCTGCAGTGCTGCAAAGTCACCCYGGCCTAGCACAGGAGAAGAGACCAACTGCTGACTGGTGCCCTGGRTGTGTCCCGTTCACGCCCTGCAGGCCCTGCCTCCTAGAACCTTCCCAGGTCATGCCTTCAGAGAGGCTACCCCACTGGAGCACCACAGGAACCCCAGAAAGCGAAGGGGCAGGGGTGCAGACTTACTCCCTCATCCATGTGCAAGTGTCTGCGCATGTGACTCTGAGCTGTTGGCTGCTCATTTCCATTGCTCCTCCCCTCTTGTCTTGCCCTCTTGTGACATAGCCTGTGGCTTACTGAACTCCCAGCCTAGGGCTAGTCAGTCCGAACTCCCCACTTCTTTCTGATTAGTTTTTATTATCAAGCCTATGCCATTCTTTATAGACAGAAAAGAAATTGATTAATCTGCATAAGTGTGYGCGTGCGTGCGTGCGTGCGTGTGTGCGTGCGCGTGTGTGTGTTTCAAATTTTAGATAGGGTCTATATATAGCCCTGGATGTCCTGTAATTTCCCATGTACTCCAGGCTGGCCTTGAATTCACAGAGATCTACCTGCCTCYGTCTCCTGTGTCCCGGGACTYAAGGCATGWACCACCACGCTCAACTACTGTGTGTCTCTTTAATAAGTTAGGYGTCTTTAGGAAAAGGTTCTAATGCCCAGTTCTCTCTCTTGTTTATCCTTTGCCAGCCTTCTCTCCTCAGACATGGTGGGATGTTCTCTGATCTAGAGCAGGCAGCTGGCCAGAGACCCATAGGGAGCTCTGTGATTGGCCTCAGATGACCTTGAGGACAAAGGTGAGTCCTGAGCTATTCTCTTCTGATTGCATGGCTCTAGCCAGTTTCTCACTTCCCGCCATTTGTTCTCCTTGTAGATACCCTTCATCTGCCTCCCCACCTGTTTCTTGTCTATCTTAGTCTGGTGAGCTGGTCCAGACCTTAGTGCAGAAGGGTCTAGAAGTCAGGCGCAGTGAGCCACGTGCCTGCAGTAGGGGTGGGGAAGAGACAAGATGGCAGGGACTTGGGGGAGCTGCCGCTGCCCTCCCCACTTTGCCCCTCTCTCAGCTGCCTCAGCTGCTGCCTCAGCTGGATCTCTGAGCTCCTTAATCTGGTGATCAGTGTGGTACTGGGAGGGCGGGCTGGCAGAGGCTTTAGGAGGTGACAAGGGATCTTAGGAGTCACACTCTGCTAATGGAGCATCACCAAGTGTCATGGCAAAGCTGAGGAATCACATTCCAAGCGCAGCTTCCCCTCTGGAGGCGGTAGTCTTGGCTGGACTGGGCCAGGATGGGTGGTACCCAGTGTGTGCTGGGACACCAGCACTGACTGCAGCAGAGCGGCACCTTGTTCTTTGTTCCTGAGAAGGAAACATCCCAAGATTGGTGTTTTCTAGTCCTTTCTGTGTGACTAGAATTTTAGTTTTTGGTAGCTGCCCTTAGCTATATACCAGACCCTAGATCTTCCAGCTGCCAAACTCCAAACCCCAGTTAGAATAGTCTCTTCATGTACAGGTAGTACTCCTCCAGGTAGCCAGGAGGGTGCCCTGAGAGCTGGCCAGGGCTGAGTGGCTATGCTAGATGCTGTGCTTTCCATATTAGTTTGAGTGGCTCAGAGAAAACCCAGAGTTTAGAAATTGGAGTCAGGATGCTGAATACAGTTCCAGGTAGTTCTGGGCGCTTGTGGCCAGCAGCAGGCAGGAAAATCCTGGCTGGAGAGAAGGGACAGAGGAAGAGGTGCTGTGGGCAGACACTCAGCTCTGGGTTAATGGGCAGTTAGATCCTGAATGTTCTGGAGCCTCTAAAGCATCGTCTGTGGTGTTGGGAAAACCCTAGATGGAGTTGCTGTGGCTGGTGCCAGACACACATGCTCTTCTCCTTAACTGTGTGACAGCTAGGAGGCTGCTTGATATGGCTTTGACCTGGGGGATGGACACAGTGGCCATGTCTAGAGTATTAACCACCAGTATGGCCTTGGTACCAGCATGGTAACTGGCTTGAACTAGCAGCCCTGGGAAGAGGGCACAGCTGGACCCAAATAAATCTGTCTTTCTGTCTCTCTGTTCCATCACATAGGTGTCTATTCCTCAAGCACACAAACCTGTGTGCCCTGCCTCAGGACAATTCCTGACAAGATGCTCAGACACAACAAAATTCCAGGGTGTCTTTGCTCTCTCATCAGGTCAGTTCTGCCTCCCATGGGGCACACACCATCGGATCCAAGCTCCAGGTTCCCCTCCTCTCTCTCTCTCTCTCTCTCTCTCTCTCTCTCTCTCTCTCTCTCTCTCTCTCTCTCTCGGATGGGATGAACTTCTGAATCTCTCACCTTCCCTTGTACCCCTTTTCAGAAGCACTGTGGGCCAAGGCGTGGAGGCCTGCCCTCATTCTGACCCCTCCTCATGCCTGGCTTCCTTCTCTAGGGGAGGTCAGTGGCTCCTGTTGTCTGAGAGTGTGCTGCTGACGGTGGAACAAAGCCAACAAAGCCGCGCTCCATCTCTGAAGAAAGCTTCTGGCCTCAAGCTAGCCCCAGGGTTTTGGAGACTCTCCCCTCTCCTGGGCATGTGCACCCAGACAGTAGTGGCTTCTGCTGAGTTTTTTTCTTCTTTCTGAAATCTTTCTCTTTCAGGGTCCAAGGTGGCCTAGTAACAAAACAAGGTCACAAGAAGACCAGCCCCACTTACCTGGAAGTCAGAGACTGCCCTCCAGACCCCTGTCCTCTCAGTGGTCTCAGGCCAGCCTCTTCCCTCTCTAGACCTGGGAGAGGAACCCTGGATATGATGTCRTCTGCAGTACTCAGCCCCTACATTTTATAATTTGGGAAATCTTATTTTTTTTTTCTGTTTTATTACCTGTGAGTCACCCTACCTCCTGCTCCCTGAGTTTCAGGAAACTCAACCAATTTTTTCTCCTTCAAGCTGCCCCTGGGACACAGTAGACAGACACCTCTACCTAAGGCCTACAAACAGATGAACAACCAACCAACCCTAGAAGCTTCCCGTACTGCTAACCTGCAGCTCTGAGTGGACAACAGCCTGTCCTGGAGCCAAGGCCTGGGCCAGATGGGTGTGCCTTGACTAGGTATGCATTCAGCCCGAGTCTGGAGGCTTTGCCTTCTTCTCTAGTTCCAAATGCTCTCAACAGTGCCCTGGTGGCTTCAGGAAGGGTTTGTCATATATTTGGGATTTTCCCTGGCCCAAAGCCTTTAGACTCAAAAGTACTTAGGGTACTAAGTCATCCATGAGGACATCACTTCTTGATGCCTGGTCCCTTCCCTGCCTTCCCCGGCCAGGTGACTCTGTTACAGACACAGCTGAGACCACTACAGCTGTGAAGTGCTTGGAACCAACACCCTTGTATTACCAGGGTGACCCTGGGCTCGTRCACCATAGTCTCTCCCAGCCAGTGTTTCCATGTTTCTAAAATGAGAAGGGGGATGGAGGTATACTTCAGTGGTAGAGAGCTTTCTAAGCATGCTCAAGGCTTTGAGGTCCATTCTTAGACTCAAAATATAACAAGAACAATAACAACGACAATAACCATACCTGGGCTGGAGAGATGGCTCAGCAGTTAAGAACACTGGCTGCTCTTCCAAACGACTCAGGTTCAAATTCCAGCACCCAATGGTAGTTTACAACTGTCTGTAATTCTAATTCCAAGGGATCTGACACCTCCATGCAGACATACATGGAGGCAGAACAATGTAAATACAATTAATAATAATAATAACTACATAAATGTACACAAAGACACATAAATACTATAGAAGAACACTTAGGAATGATAAGTCTTTTATCCCAGCTGCCCCTAGAAGTTGCAAGGTCCATGGTCATAAAGAAATCCTCTTTCTCAGTTTCAGGACTTCCTCGCTGGGGCGGTCTGGAGATAACGCTGGAAGAGCCTCTCTTCCCCGTTTCCCTCTTCCCAGAGAGCAGCAGTTCCTAGTTTCATCCCTGATAATRCCTGAATGGGATTCATAGGACAGCAATGGCCCCAAGTGCAAGCTGCTTACAGGCTGTGTCTCTTGTCTTTAGATTGTCGTGTGAAGGGAAGTGATGGGGCAGACTCTGATCAGCTTTTCTGGGAACAGAGAGAGAAGTGGTAACTCCTGCCAAAGCCACAGGATGGATACAGAGGCAAGAACATGAACCAGAAAAATCCAGCAGGAAAGGAAAATGCAATAACCACCATCCTGAGGCTGCTGTACAAGGAGCAAGCCTGCCTCGGGACCTGGCAGGAGGTGTCCCACGACCCTCCGGAGGGCCTTTGTCACTGGCCTGCTTGCCCAGGCTCTTCTTCATTTCTGCTTGTGCCACACCTTGCAGGTTGTCTGGGTCTGCTGTGCTGTAGATCACTCTGTTCGGGCACTTGGGAAATAGAAACTCATCACCAGCATTTCCACCCCAAAGAGCTAGGCAGCACAGGGGGAAGCTGCCAAAGGAAGGGACTTCAGCCTCCCAGGAGTTAACGTTTCTCCCCAGCTGTCCTCCCCTTGGTGCTCCTTTCCTCCCTCCTCCTGCTCACAGCGGGCAGGGCCTGGAACCAGGAGCCATGCTGCTGTGCTGTTGCCAGGGGAGCTGGGAGGCAGATCGGAGCTATGCAGGGAAAAGGCCCGGCCTGTCAAAGCGTCTGAGATGAACCACCGCCATCCCTGTGCAGCTGGGCTCCATGTGTCTCAAGGCTCTTGTTCTGTGCCTGAGAGCAGGGAAACCCAGCGAGGTTCAAGGGCACACTTGCTATTCATCAGTCAGGGGTTCTTGACGGTCCTGCCTCTCCCAGGGATGGGTTCCCCCCTTCCTCTCTCTCTCTGTCCTATGACACATTCCTAGGTGCCTGTGGTGAGGACCGCACACCCCCTCCTCCACAGCCCCCCCAAACCCTGAATCAACTCCTATTAAGGAGGCCAGGCGGAACAGAGACAATGGCTTCAAGAAATCATTCAGGCGGGACTCAGCCACATTCGCATGCCCTTCGCTCCCTGAGCCCCATAGATCCCACTCTGTGGGATTCAGGGCACCCTTGGGCCCCCAGCCTGCACATGCCTAGACAGGAGCAGGCCAGTAGGTGCTGCCCTACACAACAGGCCAGTGCAGCGTTATTCTCCGTGGCGCTGGTACCTCTGTCCCACTGGCTGGATATTTTGTGCAGTTGGTTGGAAAGCAGAAACTACAATATTTTCTGAAATGTGGTAATATCAAAATATAAGAGGCACATATAGTGATGGCTAATTTCACTCCAAATATCCTGGAAAAGTTTGCTAAGAAGCATGGACAAAGACCTGTGGCTGAGTAACGAGTCATTCGTTCTATGAAATACTACACAGCTGTAAGACTGTGGTAGATCTGCATTCGGACTGATATACTTAATATTTAATAATAGGTTGCTAATAGACTTAAGTGAATAGAATAAAGCACAAAACAGTCAAGTGTGTTCTTGTTTGTATATACTTAAAGGTCTGTCACAGCGTCAGGGGTGTATGAAGCTCAATGGTAAAATGCACACAGCATACTAGAGGCCTAGAGCCAAATAAAAGTGTATCAGCCATGAGTATGTCTGTAGGTGTGGCACCAGAAGCAAGCAGTGCACGGCAGCCTCCGGGAAGCAGGAGGCATTTCTTCCTGGGTTTTTGTGCTTGTTTTCTCTCTGCATTTGTGAAACTTTTATTTAAAAAGGAAAAGATAGTCATCCCTTAATAGGTGCAACTTCCTCAATCAGTGAAGGGCGTGCACTCCAAGACAAGGTGGTGATGTGGCAGAGAAATGTCTGGACAGTACTGGTGGCCTCTGGCCACTGGCGATTCTCCAACCACATGTCATCATCATGGCTGCCATTGTTAATCAAAAGTCCACTTAGATCCAGGGTAGGTTCTCTGGTTCTTGCTTAGGTGAGTGTCATATTATTTCAGTCTAGCCTACGCAGGAGACTGAATGGGGAAATCATTGGGTTTCTCCAAGCTGCTTGGCAGGTGAGGCACAAGTCAGTATCCCAGAGTAGGTAAGACAAGTGTGGGCTCTGGTCTCCTGCTGGGAGGACCTGTTTTGAGGATGGTGGACTTGTGGGCTGTATTGATTGTGAGTGGGCAGCCCTACTTGCTTTAGTCCAATGAAGGTGCCCTGCAGGGGACAGGCTGGCTTCAGGGGTAGACTGACTCTGCAAGGCTCTATCTGCATACACACAGCATGTGTCCAGAGAGATACCACCAGACTTTGCAGCTCCCGGTGCTAATCAAAAACCTGGCTTTGCCCCTCAAAGGAGTAAATTGCTACAGGGCGTCTGGAAAGGGCGATGCGGAGCTGAGCATTGAGTCTTGGAGCCAACGTAAATCCATGCACAAGATCCTGTGGAGCTCTGCGTTGGGTCCTGAGGCCTGGGATCGGGCAAGGAAAGATGGGCAGTAGAGTCGACCAGAGGAGCCTGGGAGACCCACGGAGGTCCCTGGAGTTGGATGGCAGCTTTGGAAGYCAGGAGGAAAGCAACTAAGGGTGGGGCTGTCTTACTGTGATGCAGTGAGTCTTAGTTTTATAAGGTGCAAACCACTGGTACTCTCATTTTATACGTGACATTGAAGTTCAGAAATGTTGCCACATGTCCCAAGTCACAGTTAAAAAGTGCCACAACTGAGATTTAACACCTACCCCATTGGTTGCAGTCTGGATTCCTAACCCCAAATACATCCTGTTTGGCCACTGTTGACCATTTAAAAGAGGTCTGTCTCCTAGGCCACAATCCCTCCTAGCCAGTCCCATACATAGAAACCTTAACTTCTGCCTTCAAGTTTCCCTCAATGTCTTGTCTGGAGCCTTCCCTAATTCCACCTAATTTCTTCTGTGGGGTAAACTAAGCTTTGGAGCCTGAGCCTAGAGCTGGAGAAGAAATCCAAAGCCATATACAGACAGGCGCCTTCAGCTAGTATTGCTATTAGCATTGTGCTATTTGCTTCCCAAGCCTGGTCATCTACATTCTGCAGATGCTCTCTTCAGGTCCTTGACCTGAAAACCTGATGGGAAGGTCAAGGATGCTCCAGGGCCTAGCCCCTTGCCTCTCAGAGGTGGACCTGCTGAGGGCTGCAGGAGGATCAGGCATGGGAGAGCAAAAGAAACAGCCAGGCTTAGACATCATTGGAGCTCTTACATCAGGACAACCCTAGGGACAATTAAGACAAATTCTGAGAGAAAGGACTCTTCTGACCCTGGGAAACCTCTGCCTCTTTTACCCCAGCTCGCAACTAATAAAAGTTCGCAAAACCTATGTCTCTAATCACTTTTTCTCTCCCTCTAGAAAGGCAAGAGCAAGGAAAGCCAGATTCAGCCACTAGCAAAGACAGCTCGTGGTGCATTGACATGTGATGGGAAGGGTGGAGCAAGAAGCTTCAGAAAGCCCTAGAAAGGCATCTCTGACATGAGCTGGGTCACCACAGCAGCCAGAAGCCTGTCTTGCTTTGAACCTGCAGAGTATAGGTGTTCTGCTCTCCTAAGAGGTGCGCAGGAGGTTCTGACCTAAGGACTGTGTCTGTCTGCTCCTAAGCCTCCAGTAACGTGTTCTCAGTTTTTGCCATGATCCCATAAGACAATCATATCTTCCACACTAAGAAACTGAGTCTTGGAAACAGGCAAAGCCACACAGTTGGAAACCGGTGGCCCTGGGCTTGCTCAGAATGGGAAGCGAGCGAGGGTCATGGTGCTCCCAAAGCCTTTGACAAGTTTTTTCATGTATGCGCAAAATCTCAATCCTGTTTTCATCAGTTTTCATTCTCACAGGCCCTTGGACCCCCCAGACAATAATTAACACTGTCTCCCAGCACAGCTCTAAGTGCTTGCGTGATCCCAACTCACATTTAATCCCCAGACACTGGTGTGCATAGCTGGCACCATCCATCCTTATTCCCATCTAAGCTATGGAGAGGGTGAGGACCAAGAAGCTGTTCAAAGTGGCCAGTGTGTGTGTGAGCACCGCCAAAATGTGAGATCCCAGCAGAGGAATGCCTGTCTGCCCAGATGCCAGGCGTTTACCCACTGCCTCCCTAAAAGCGTGGTGGCTGGCCAGCCTGATTTGGTCCCAAATGAAAAATTCTCTCGCCGATTCACAGCAGCCTGAACCACAAGGTAGTCAGAGCCATCACCATCTACTACCATGCGGCACTCCCCGGGGCGCTGGGATCCWGCAGCMCGGCTGGAGCCCCAGGGCACCGGGAGGAGCCAAGATCCTAGGCTGGGAGGAGAGGACTAGGGGGCGGGCGGCACAAAGAGCTTTTTATTCAAATTTGTTTAGAGTTTCGCGAATTTGCATGAAAAATGTGTGAGAAAAGCCAGCTCCGGTGACCTCATCCGCACCTGCCATTAACGTTCAATTAGCGGCTGAATAGTGGCTGCCGACGCGACGTGCAGAGAATCCTGCCTGCCCCGCGCTGCTCGGCCGGC
>BDUI01003662.1:10686-35871 GCA_002335545.1 Apodemus speciosus
AGAAATGGAACATGGAGCTGGAATCATTCTTGCTGGGAGGTAATCTGGGCGCCTCCCTTAGGTGCCTAGCAGCCTGTGGGCAAGTCTTTAAGTCTAAGTTAAGTCTTTGTGACTTTTCATTGAAACCCTCTGT
The DNA here is from genome assembly GCA_002335545.1 of Apodemus speciosus. Lineage (NCBI taxonomy): Eukaryota > Metazoa > Chordata > Mammalia > Rodentia > Muridae > Apodemus > Apodemus speciosus. The sequence continues at coordinate 10,820 of BDUI01003662.1, forward strand.
CTGACCCCAGGGCCTGTCACTTTGTTTAGGGGTGGGGCTGTAGGATGTGTATCTGCTCTGTSARTTGGTAGGCTGTGTTGCAGGAGTTTATTTGGAACTTTGCTTTAGCTGTGTCTGAATCCCTTCGTTGCTAAGTAGGTTAATACTTTTGGCTTAGGTGCAAGGTCCTAAGCACCTTCATGGCAAAATAGCTCATAGCTTTGAGGTCGGGGCTTCAGTTGGATGAATTCTGGGTAAATTGTGTCTCATCAAACATTGGAATAGGGTCTGGAGAGATGGCTCAGTGGTTAAGAGCACTGACTATTCTTCCAGAGGTCCTGAGTTCAATTCCCAGCAACCACATGGTGGCTCACAACCATCAGTAATGGAATTTGGCACCCTCTTCTGGTGTGTCTGAAGACAGCTATAGTGTACTGATATACATAAAATAAATAATTCTTTAAAAAAAATCAAAACATTGGAATAGCTGGAAGATACACCCTAGGGTGATAACACTCTGGTGATGTCTTGATAATAAAATTTATATGTTTTTGAGACAGTCTCAGATAGTTCAGATCTTGTACTTAACTATGCATTGTTTGCCACCATAATTGATTTAGGAGGTTCTGAGACTTGAACTCAGGGCTTTGTGCATGCTAGGCAAGTACTCTACTGACTGAGCTATATCTTAAGCCCCCTGTAATAAAGTATTTGAATAAATTTTCTTACTTAACTTTGCTAACAGTTTTCCAATTTGGGGATCTACTTCCATGTGATAGGTGAATGTGTGCACTTGTATKCGTGTAAACATAGAAGGGAGTCAGGTGTCCTCCTTTCTTCCTTTATAGCATATTCTTTTGGGACAGGGTCTCTCCCTGAACCTAGAGGTCATGTATTTGGTTACTCTGCTAAGCCAGCAAGTCTGCCTCCAGTTGTCCAGACTTAGGGTAGTGGTGCTAGAATCCGAACCCAGGTCCTCTTGGTTGTACAGCAAACGTTTTTAGCCAGTCATTGATCTTTCCAGCCATAGCAGTGTATTTAATAACTAAACACTTCACGTTTCAGTCCTATATTTTTCAAGATGAACATACGAGGGAAAATCATTCACTCTTGGGGACCACATGAAGTCAGTAGGGATCCCTAACTATCGGTAGCAACCCATATGTGGTGGCAGGATGGCCAGAGTACTTCTACCTTAGTACTTCATTCTAGTCTGCCTCCCTCACCTCCACCCCTGTTGTTTATGGCAGGAAGTTTGAGTTGATCATCTCCTACTGTTGTTGCCTTTTGGAAGGAGATAAGAGGAAGAAAAAGAAGAGAGGTTGCCCCAGTCGTAATCCCAGCACTTTGGGATCCAGAGGTAGAAGGAGATCACCAGTTCCATGATTAGCTAGCCTGGGGTACAGAGTGAGACCTTATCTCAAAACCAAGCAAAAACAAAAACAAACAAACACCCAAAACAAATCCCAAGCATGTGGGAGGAGACTTTGTTACATTGTGAGATCTATACTGTGCTATGTGACTTAGAACAGGAACACTTCTTTTCTAATTTGATTCCTTGACTGCAGTTGAGTCCATGTGTAATTCTGGAGCCAGTGTTCTACCACGTGGGTTCCAGGAGTCAACCTCGGGTGGCCAGGCTTCCTGACAAGTGCCTGCTGAGCCATCTCATGTACTGTAGAGTCCTTTGCCTCGAAAGCCTGTGGATATTAACATGCAGTGATTTTTTTTTAAACTAGTGGATTTAGATAGCTATTAGTGATGTTACTAAGAAATAAGGAAAGAAGGTAAAACCCTAACTTGTATATCATGTCAAAAGCAGTCACCTCCACCTCACCTCTGTGCAAAGCCAAGGCAGTGTCACTGCTAATAATTTTAGAATTTTTTCAGATTATTAAAGAAAGGTGGTGTGGTGGGAAAACCGCTCTGGGAACATGGGCTTTTTCTTACTCTTTGAGCTTAGAATTTGTAATTTGGTGCTTTTTCTTATGTGTAGTAGCATACACTTTGAATTTGAACTGCTGGCCAGTGTAAGTTTTATAACTTTGTTGTGTAGACACTGGTTTCCAAAGAGCAGACCTAGTGGTGGTTGGCAGCAGTGGATTGCTGTCCTCACCCAGCCTTTATCCAGTTTCTCAGAGGGCTCTCACTTCTCTATTAACTTTATTAGCTGTAACAGAATTAACTTTATTAGCTGTAACTGAACACTAAATTAAATGCCACTTGACTATCCCATTTCATATCTTCATTTGCTTCTTGTATTCCCTCCATGTATTGCTGAGTAGTGTGCGTATTGTCTCAACTCTTCATTTTTATCAGCCAGAAACATAAAATGTTAAGTGGTGGTTTATAAATTCTAAGTTGTCTTCAACTCTCGTCTCTCCTGCTCTAGGATATGCAGTGATCCATTCTTAGTTTTCATCTTTGTTCTCAGAGTTTTTGGCTTTTTTTCTCCTCAGACAGGTGTTCTACCCCCACCTCCCTGCATTGTGATTAACTTCTGCTTTACATCAGACCCTTACTTGTGACAGCTTGCTGCTGCTTTGTATTCTGCGCTGCTTGGGGATTTCTCTGGAATTAGGGTGGAGTCCTTGTAGTGGTCATTATCAGGGTGAATAACTTGGTCTTCTTAATTAAACTTTCTAACATTCTATGTAGGCAGAGCTTTGGTATTTCTTTAGTGTAGGTACTGAACTAAAGGGAGAGGTATCCTTTGGTCCAAGTCTTGGGAAGTTAGTGCTTGGGGTACAGCAAAGTCTAGTGAGAAAGTCCGTCTTGAGGATTGGTGGCAAGTTGGGCTGACCCCCCTGGAGTAGGTGCAGCAAGTTAGGATCTGTCAACTGCACGTGCTTCTGTAGGGAGAAGAGGAGACCTCGGAGCAGATGTGCACCAGGGTGGGAGTTGGGGGCAGAGGCAATGCAGAGACCTGTGAGCTCAGTGCATTGGGTATGTTTTAAGGTTCTCTCATTATTTTTGGAGTAATAGTTGAAATTTAAGTAGCTTAAAGAGACCAGAGTTGTAAACTTTAGGAAACATGATTAGAGACAAGTATTTCAGTGAGAAGATTCTAGATTTGATCTTCATGGTTACATCACTCTTTTTATCAGATTAAAGAGGAGGAACTACAGGCAGGACAAGTATCCTTCAGAAGTGCCAAGATTGGTTCAAGAAGAGAAGATAGGTATGTGGTATCAAATAGCTTCTTTAATTGCTGGTTCAACTTTTGCTTTTATATTCTGAAATGTTAATTCTTGAAATATAATGGAAGGGATAGTGGACACAAGAATATTTATTTAAACACCTATTTGTAAATCTATATAGTACAGTGGTTTCTTTTTGGGAAACTTTCTTATGCAACAGACAGGCCTTGGGCCCCTGGTCTTCCTACTTCACCCGCCAAGGGCTCTACCATGCCTGACTTAAAAAAAAAAAATTAAAAAGTTACCAAATTTTAAACAAATAAACAAAAAAAACCTCATTGATTAGGACTGAAATGGAAGAGTGTTATCTGATGATTTGGTTTTGAACTGTTACCCCTATGTCAGTAGTGAATATGAGTTCGAAGCCTGGATTGGTGTTGCTTGGATTGTGTGGTGATTTTTCCCCAGGGTATGAGTCTGTAAGAGTGTGGTCTTTAGGAAAGGAGATGTTTCTCATAGGAGAGACTGTAAGTCAGGAATGTCTGGGCTTCCATGAAGCATCTGTGGAAAAAAAACCCTTATTAAAATAATGTACTCATCCTTATTTTCCTTTTTAAACACACCAAAACATATGTTCACATACTGTTTCCTTGCCCTTGTTTTCAGTGAGAGGTACCAATCTGACAGCCATAGCATCCAATTAAATATAAAGATGACTTTAAAGAAAAACTGTGATTTACAACCTGTATTGGACAAATGCCTAATAGAAAGGGTTGTTTTTCAGTCATAAGGTTTTCTAATGGCTTACCTAGCTCAAAGTAGCCTACCTAACCAGTGCGATGTGAAAGGCCGAACTTCAGAATTTGAGGCTTCAATACAGTCTATGCACAAAGCTTAGTCTGTCACATGGTTTGATGCCTATAGACTCGTCTAAGGATGTGTCTCAGCTTTATAAAAGCTTGTTGCTGCCATCGTCACTTGATTGACACCTTCCTTGGGCAGGCATGTGCTGAGATCTTTACACTAACTATGTCTTAAGAGTTACGCTAATACTGCTAGGTAGGTAGAGATAATGACCCTGTGTTCTTTGTGGGAATTCTGAAGCTAAGAGATGTAGGGAAGGCCAGACAATTCCTCTGGCAAATATCCACCCTTCATTGCCCCTTGAGCCTTTCTGTCCAAGGATTTACAATTTATATGCTTTTATTTGACATCCCTAAATCAACTTTAGGAATCTGTCTTTACTTGCATTTGATAGAATAAAGAAACTATTCTTAATGCCAGCATTTATAAACTGGCCATAGAGTTCACCAAAGCATTTATGTGTACAGGGCCAGTTGAGCCAGGGAGAGGAAAAACATCTGGGAAAATAATGGCATTGAGGAGGTTCCACCATTGCCTGTTAGGTACCAGTTCTGGGATGAATTRGGCATCATCCAGCTTTTGTTCCCTGGGTACCTATCATTAGGCTGAGACTAGGTCAGAGGAAATGTTTAAAAATTGTTTTTCAAAAATTGTGTCACTGTTGGGGAGGAGGAAACATGGTTGTTGGACTGATTGATACACACTCTGTCAGTAGCCACTGTGCTGCTGCCTTGAAGGATTTCCTTCAGTAATTTTGACTGTTCCTGACTTGAGAGTATACAACAGATCCCCTCAGTACAGTACTGAGCAGCAGGAGCATTAACCTGCCAGCAGTGGATGCAGGAATGCCTGTCCCTTTCTGTGTCCAGAGTCTGGGTTCCATCACATCGGTACCCAGCTGAGACCTCAGTACAGCGGATGGATCATGGTTGTCCTTCAAGGCTTTCCTCATATGTCACTTGACTCACTCAGTACCTACATGTGCAGATAAGGTCCCTGTGATGGGATCTTTTACTTTATGTAACAGAGTAAATAAGTAGCTAATAATCTTTCATTAAAAGAAATATATTTAGAACCATTAGTACACTTAAAATGTATTAGAATATGTTAATTGTGCAAAATAACTGATTTTTATGGCTGCATTTTCTCGTGATACTTTTGGTACATGGTTGACTCAGTTGTCTCTTGTTGGAGACCTGCATGCCTGCCCGCTTGGCTATGTCTGATATTAGATGAGGGTGTGTGTTAAAGCTTACCTACTTGGAAGTCAAGAGCCAGGCTTCTAGCTGAGGGCGAGTCGCAGGGCAAAGGGGAACTTGGAAGTAACTGGGGAAATGAACTAGCTGTCTTACATATAGAGCATGGTTTTCTAAACTGAGGGTTAGGAATGGGATTTAGCTTAGATAAGGAAAATGAGAGGCAAAGAAGTATCTTGGAGAGAGCTCCCGTGTTTATATTTTTAGTATGCAAATGTTTAGTTGAAGGATTTTTTTTATATTTCAAAGAAACCATTTTGTGTGCTTGCCTAGATTTTCTTCCTTGACTCTTGCCTTTCTAGTGACAATATGACTAGTTTTGTTATTGATAGTTGAGAAAATTAGGAATGAATATTTTTGTATAAATTCTAGTTCATGTTAATAAAAATTGTGAAGCATTTGAAATATTTTATTCTGTGTATTGGAAAATACTAGTCATCCTGTGTGACAGTTTTAATTTTCAAGTTGATACAGCCCAGGACTTAGCCTGGGAAGAACACCTCTGTGAAGGGTTGTGTGCATTGGTTTGGCCTGTGGGCAGAGCTGTGGGGATTGGCTGAATTACTTTAACTGATGTGGGAAGACACAACCTAAAGTGGACTTCGAAGTTGCCTGGGATAACTTCTCAGTGTAACTAATGTTTATCTAATATTTAATATTTAACTAGTATAGGCAATTTTCACTGCTTATGTTTGCATCGCTAAATAGTGTTCAGAATTAAGCATGTGCAGTGATTTTACTTTTTCCTACACGTTTTTTTTTTTTTTCTTTGTGGTGAGCAGTAGTGTGCTGACTTTCTGAACACCAGTCATGACTCCAGGCTCACATTACCTGACTGTCAGTGGGGTCTGTGTCCTCTCCTGAATATCAGTCATCTCTCCTCTGTTGGGTCCCTTGTCCTGATTCTTTACTCATTTTCCCACTTACTTGGAATTGTTACCTTTGAAGCATTTACTTTTTTTTTTTTTTTCAATAATTTGTGGTTCTTTCTCCTCCTCCATCTCTTTTAAACTTGCATCTTCCTTTGGTTTACGACTGTGTGCCTGTGTCCTCACCTGGGAAATACCAGCCTCACTCCTGACCTTGTCTTGTTCCTCACACCTGAGTAGGAAGCGGATATGTTACTAGAGTCTGCAGGCCCAGAGGGCGTGAGAGCATCAGAGAACCCAGGTGCCTGGAATGCTCGGAGCGGCTCCCTACATGGAGAATCATCTGCGCCTCTGTCCTTGTGAAGTCAAGGAGGTGGCTGGCCGGCCCTGGGTTCTGCTCCTCTGAGTGGGAATGTTTCTGTCTTGCTTGGTGTGGCCGTCTGCATGGGATTCCAGAGGCTCCTTATTGTTTTCTCATGATAAGACTGGGTTATGACTAAGGAAGACCACAGAGGGTGAAGTACCATGTGACTTAATGGTGGTCGTGGCTTTGATCAACAGGGTGAGGTTGTGTGTTTGAGATTTTTCTCCACAGAAAACCTAATCTGTATATTTTTTTATGTATAAGAAGTTTGTAGGGGGGAGGTAGGGGGTGGATGGTTGGCAGCCGTGGGGGGGGGTGCTTCCCTTTCTAAAGGGGAATGGGGGAAGACTTACATGAAGAGGGTACTGGGAGGAAAGGAAGGGCTGATATATTAGGTTGTAAAGTGAATAAATAAATTTAGTAAAAAAGCCTCCAAAAGTGAAATGTACATAGGCATGCAGTGTTGCCACTGACACCTGCTATGCAAAAGTTGGCAATCAGCTTTGTGGTTTATAGCAGGTACAGAGACTTGGGTGGCTGAGAGAAGGTCTTTGGAGGAACCAAGTCATACTTTGTGTAGGGGCATTGTTCTGTTTGGGGATATATATGTAAATATGTATGTGGGGAAATGCTGTCCTAGGGTATAAGGAAGTATCAGTTCTTTCTGCATCTTCTCTGCCTATTGAAAATGGAGTATTGATAGCCTATTACAGATGACATGTAACACTATTAATGTAAGCCTCACCTATATACCAAATTACTTATAGTTTTAGTAGTTTTTAGTATTACCCTTTAGTATATGTGTAGTGTAAGGAAACTGTTGGTTCTACTAATGATAATGTGGCTATGAAGGAGGATGATTAAGAACACAACCAAAGGTACAAAGACTGTTGTGGTTTGTGTGTGTGTGTGTGTGTGTGTGTGTGTGTGTGTGTAAAACCTAGTGCCTTGGGAATGCCAGGCAAGCACTCTACAGAGTGACACATTTAGCCCCTCCTTTGCCCATGTTATCAGCAAGATATACATTTCAATTATTCTGTCATACTGGAAAACACCGTTAGAGGTAAAGTATTTTTCACCCTTCAAGGTAGATTAAGGTTTTACAAATAGCTTAAAAAGTTGTTCACTGCAATATCTGATGATGAATTATGCATATCAGAGAAATGAACTAAATTTTTGGCTTATGAGTATTATGACTATTGAAATAGCCTCTTAGGAGCTAGCTAGATGGCTCAAGGTTAGGAGTGCTCACTTCCCTTTCAGAGCCACATTGGGTTCCTAGTATTCAAGACAGATGGCTTACAAGTACCTGTATCTCCAGCTGTAGAGGAATCTAATGCCTCTGGCCTCCAACAAGTACCTGTTAAAAATAATAAAAATAAATAGGAAATAAATAGGAAAGAGGAACAGATAATGTGCTAGGTGATGATATGTTGATTTATCAGGGCCTTAAGAGTGACTCACACATAGCCTTCATGTTAAATAGATTTTGCAGAGATGTGAGTGTAGTTAGAAAGTGTTGCGTGACAAGTTGGAAGAAAGGAACACCGTGGGGAGGTGCTCCCAACTGCCTGAGCACAGGCCTGGGAGAGCTCAGGCTGTTAGCTTCCCCTTTACAGCCTCCATTTCATATAGCTGTAGGCTCTTCTGACCCATTTCAGTCTGCCAGTTTGTAGCTGGACTGTGAATTAGACCTATCCTGTTGAACAATGAACTGAAGACTTGGATTCAGGTGGTTGAGCTCGTTAGAAAGGGAAAATGATTTGCAAAGCTAAGAAGACTCAACTGTTGATGGCAGTGAGGATTTAGATGAAGTCATTTGTGTGTTTTCCTGTGCCCCTCTCTAAATAGTGACCTCCTTCATGGCAGGAGCCCTACCCCATAGTTACTGATTAAGCATGGACTGTGCATGGGTTAGTTTTTGTCTTCTAGTAGTTTCTGGATACCACCTCATGGTGTCCTGACCACAGTCCTACCTGATAGGTGCTCCTGCCCATGGTTCTACACAGGAGCCCTAATGAAGCTCAGGTCAAGCTGAAACTAAGAATGGTTACGTGCTGCAGGTCCATACAAGTGAGAGAGCTATGCTGTAAGACCCATCTTATGTACCTGCTGGCCCACTGCCAACATTGCTAAGCACCTAGCAGAACAGTCATAAATAAGGTAAATACCACTGTGTAACTTGGTGCTTCTTGCGTTGCTCATGAGGGCATATAGCTGTAAACCCAGCACTGAGCAGACTGGATGGAACATCATGAGTTTGAGGCCAGCCTAGGTAGGCTACCTAGTGAATTCTGCCAAGGCTGAAACACGAAAGCCTGCCTTAGACCTAACTAACCATCAGAACAAACAGGACTAACTAAATACACAAATGAAGATGATGGTGATTACCACCTAGAGGCAGCTTTGCTGCTAGAAGATTGTTAGGAGAGGGTGCTRCTGACATCTAGTGGTTGGAGGCCAGGGACGCTGAATGTCTTTTCATTCCCAAAGAATTATCTGACCCCCAAATGAAGTATGCTAAGACTGGAAAACCCAGACTTAGAAATATATTAAAAGTTAGAAAGCCAGCCAGCATTCCTGTGGCCTGGCCACTGACCCCCACTAACTCCACCCCTACCTCACTGCTCTGCCTTTCTCTAGCTGTTTCTTTGTGCAACTCGGGGACCTACAGGACACAGTGTGAGGCAATCTGACTGATGCCAACCACCAATTCTCTTGGGCAAATTGATTCTATGTTTAAAAACTTAGAAGTTGTGCTCGCTTTAGCAGCACATATACTAAAAAATTTAGAAGTCTGCAAAGGGAAAAAGCCATCTTTATGTTTGGAGTGTTCTAATGTTAGTCTTTCTAGAGTGCAGGGAGCAGTTAGAGGCGATGGCATGGTTCCTGACCTGTAAGAGGAAATATTTGGTTAGTGAATATTGTATTTCCATATCCACATCTTTGAGGGATAGGTTTGCATGTGTGTACATCCTGTGCTACTTTAAGAGCTGTTGCCATATATGTAGTAAAGCCAGACTGAACACATGTGGTGGCTATTCTTGGTTGTCGACCTTGACTACATCTGGAATTAACTAAAACCCAAGCAGTTGTGTGTAGCAGTGAGGGATTTTTTTTTTCTTAAATGAAGTCACCTGAAGTAGTCAGACCCACTTTTAATCTGGATCTTTAATCCTGGATAGGGAAGACCCACCTATAATCCAGACCTTTGGAGGTGAAAACATCCACTTTTAATCTGGGTCACACCTTCTGCTGGCATTCTAGAAGGAGAAGGAAGCTTGCTCTTTCCACCTCCCTCCCCCTCTCCCCCTTCCTTCAATGGCATTAGAGCCTACTTCTCTGGAGTTCTGGCTTATACTGACGACCAGCTGAGACATCCAGCCTTGTGTACTGAACGGCTACTGGTTTCTTAGACCTTTTGTTGGTAAATAGTCTTTGTTGTACTACCTGTAAACCATTGTAATAAATCCCCTTTCTATACATACATAGATTTATTCTATAAATTTTGTTCCTTTAGAAAACCCAAACTGATAAAGCATATTTTAACTACTTTAAGGAATAATTGAAAATTTTTCTATACCTGCATGTTCTTGTTTCACAAAAAGTAGTTAACTTAGAATCAGAGGTTCTTGGGCTGGGGGGCAGTGACTCAGTGAAAAAAAATGTTTATTCTGCAAGCACAGCACCTGAGTTTGAATCTCTAGAACCTACATACAGCTAGACAAATTAGCAATTGTCTGAATCCAGTGCTTCTATAGCAACATGGGAGGCTGAGACAGGAGAATTGCTCCTGTCCCCATTAGCTGGTCCATGCAGCTGCTGACAGCAGAGACTCTGTGACACACAAGTAGAAGGCAAGGACCAAAGATTGTCCTCTGACCTCCATATTTACACACATGACTATGCAAGTGTACATGTAGCACACATACCCCCATTCTTTCTTAGACTCTGTATACAGGTTAAAAAGGGGCTAGGAAAGCTTTGACCACAAAACATTGTAGTTGTGTGAGTATACATACACATTATGCTGTCTGTCAGCAAGCATACTGGATAGAACCATATTCCAGCACTTGATTAGGCTTTGAAAAATGTGATTGGCATAAACTACCATTTAAAACTATTCTCCTGGGCTTAGAAGCTTCATTTAAGGGCTGGAGAGATGGCCAAGAGCACTTTATTGCTCTTCCAGAGGACAGAAGTTTGATTTCCATAGTRGGGTGGGGGGTGAGAGTTCACAGCTACCTGTAATGACCTTTTCTGGCCTTCACAGGCACCCATATCTGTGGCAGGCAGACACACACACACACACACACACACACACACACACACACACACTTTTTTTTTAAGCCTAGTTTACAAATTTGATATCCAAAGTGGATTTGTATGGTATAGTGTATCTTTTTGTGTGTTTTGTTTTTTGAGACTGGGTTTTGCTAAGTAGCTCTGGCTGCCCTGGAACTCACTCTGTAGACCAGGCTGACCTAAAACCATAGAGATCTGCCTGCTGCTACCTCCCTGGTGCTGGGCTACCACATCTGGCCAGTGTGTTTTGACTGGAGGAAGAAATTGCGTTTAAGTACAAAACAGAGGTTGTACTGTAGACTCACCGTGATGCTAGTAAATGTTAAGTTGTAGGAAGTGCTCAAACATTTTCTGCTCAGTGAGGTTTAATGCTTAGGAAACATATTTTTTTACAGTGTCAATTTTTTTTATATTTTTAAGCTTGAAAGGGTCATAGTAATTACCCAGAAGTTCATTTTCTAAGCAAGGAACCTGAAGATTCAGTGACTGGCTCAAATGACCTAATAAAATGGCAGTTGTTTAGGAATAGGTGGTACTTTGTTTGAGACTCAGGTTGGCCTTGAACAGCCTCCTGAGTGCTTGGATTACTGGGGTATGCCACTATGCAAAACCCTGAGGATGATAYTTCAAGTCAAGAACTAATATATTCTTTTTGTTGTTTGGAGACAGGGTCTCATTGTGTGTGGTGGTTTGAATAACAGTGGCCTCCCACAGGCTTATGTATTTGAATGTTTGGTCCTTAGTTCCTGGAACTGTTTGGGAAGGATTAGGAAAGGTGGTAACCTTTTTTGAGGAGATGTGACACTTGGGGTGGGCTTTGGGATTCCAAAAGCTCATGCTATTCCCAGTTTCTCTTTATTTACTTTGTCCTTGTGGATCAGATGTAAGCTCTCAGCTTCTGCTCCAGCACCCTGCCTGCCTGCCTGCCTGCCTGCCTGCCTCCACCCTTCCCACTGTGATGGTATGGACTCACCTTCTGAAACTGCAAGCAAGCTTCCAATTAAATGCTTTTTTAAAAATAAGTTATCTTGGTCATGATATCTTTTAACAGAAATAGAAGTAACTAAGAGAGAATATAATCAAGAACTAAGATACTCTTTTTGTTTTGAAACAAAGTCTCCTTGTGGCCTCAACTTGTATCCTACCTCAGCCCAGAGCTGGGGTTATAGGTGTGTTCCACTATGCCTTGCCTGTGATTGATTTTAATTCCGGGTTGCATTAACTAATCACTGAGCCTCTCCCTCCAGGGTCTCACTTTTAGGTCAGAATGAGCCATCAAACTCTGTGATGTTGCTTGAAGTTTCAGTTAACTTCATTGCATTTGCCGCCTTCCTACCTGCCTTCAAGTGCACCGTTTAGTGGTGGTAGCAGCCTTTGCTCCTGTTGTAAACATTTCTGTGACCCCAACAGAAGCTCATTTAAGCAGCAGCTCCCTAGTCCCCTGTCCTGATGCAGTCGGTACTGCTCTGTCACTTCGCCATGTTGCCCAGGCAAGTCCTCAGCCCTGTCCTACCTTACCATCGAGTGGCTAGTTCTGCAGACGTGTGTCCACACCCAGCTATAGTCTGACTTACTAATGTGCCTTTTCTAGGCGTTTTTGTTTTGTTTTTGTTTTTACTGAAATCATATGAAGCCCTTTTATGTCTGCCTTATTTCTTTTAGCATGCTTCAGGGACTGGCTAGCATGTATCAGAACCTCATTTGTTTTTATAGCTAAAAAGAGTATAATACATCTTTTTATGTATTCTAATTTTTCTCCATCTACTAATGGAACTAATGGTTTTCCAATTAACTCATTCAGTATTAAATGCTTCCATGAACAATTTTACTTACACAAGGATCTGTTAGAGTTCAAATTTTTATGTATATATCTGAATATGGAATGACAGGATTTTATAATTATTCACTGTTTAGCTTTCTGAAGAACTGTCAGACTATTTCCACAGTGGCTTCACCATTTTGCATTCCCATTAAGAGTGCACAAAGTTTTTCTATCTTGCTGGTACTTGTCATTCAAAAAGTTATGGTAGTTGTAGTGGGCAGTGCCATAATAGGTCACTGTGGTTTGACTTGTATTTCACTGATTAGTCTTCTGATCTCCTTACTGGCTGTTGGTATACCTTCTTTAAAGATTTATTCAAATCCTTTACCTATACTTTAAGTTTCCTTTAATTATTTTTTCAGGGGAGGACATTCATGCATGCAGGTCAGAGGACAGCTTTGAGGAGTTAGTTTTTACTTTTCATGGGTTCTGGGACTCAAACTCTAGTTGTCAGGTTTGCACCACAAGCTCCCTAACTTGCTAAGCTATCTCCCCAGGCGTAAATAAATTGCCCTTCTGATGACTTGTAATTCTTTATATATCCTGGATATTAAATTCTTCATCAAAGATGATTTATAAATGTTTTGCTATATTCTTAGGTTGTCTTTTCATAATACCCCTTGATATAAAATATGCTTTCAATTTTTTTTTAAAAAAAGGAGCACTATCTGCTTATTTTATTCATATTCATTCATGTCATTGCAAAGATGATTTGGCAGGAGAGGCCAGAAGAGGGCATCGGATCTTCCCAGAACTGAAGCTACTGCATTTGTGAGCTGCTATGTGGGTATTAGAAACTAAATCTGGCTCTCTGGAAGAGCAGTCAGTGCTCTTAACCACTGAACCATTAGTCCAGCTCCTCTGACATCTCATTGAATCTCTTGTCTGTAATCTGTGAGGGAAAGGAGTAAGCAAATGTATCTCTCAGCCAAATCTAAGGACTAAGAGTTTTGACTTTTCCACCTGAGAGTCCACAGTTTACCAGCAACTCTGTCTCAAAGGAGCATCATGACATTTGGGGATCACACGGCCCCATGTTCTGTTGCTTTTAATGAAAAATCTACTGTGGCTTAGCTCACCTAAGGATTTCAGCCAATAATCCACATAATTGAAAATCCATTTATGGTCTGGAACTCTTGAAATACTGAGTGATTRATGCATTCCCAGTGTACTTATTATTTGCCAAGTTTGTATATTGAGCACAAAATTATACAGTATTAGCTATTAAAAATGCATCCTGGAGAAATTTGCCTGCTTCCCTGGAGAGCTGGCATGATGAAGACACCTATAGACCACCCACAACAGGTGTCACCATAATGTACAAGTATGTGGTAGAGAGATGGGAGAGACAGAGAAGCAGAAAGACAGGCAGAACTAGAGACTCTGGAGTGGTAGGGAACAGCCTGATGTGAGTAGCTTACACTGCCACTTAAGGCCGTGATGAAGCCTGTGCTGCCTCTTTTGTCTAGTGGGCAGATAAGTATTTTTTTAAAAAATGCTATGCAAAAGTAAGATTTTTTTTCCCCTCAGGATTCAGCTATTTGTATTAAAAAAAAAAAAAATCAAAACAAAAAACCTCATTCATCCCAGGCTGGCTTTGTTAACTCCCCATATACTCGAGAATGATGTTGGACTTCCTGGCCCCCTTTCCTTCTGAGACTACAGGCATGCACCATCGAATCTGCTTTATTTGACTGCTCTCTAGGGACTGGACCCAGGGCTTCCTGAAGGCTAGGTGTGCGCTCCTTCTAAACCGTGCTACTTCCAAAGCCCTCAGGTTTTACCTTTATCCTTAACCTGGACAGAAGAGGTTGATGCTTTTCTTTGAAAATTTATGGGGCTGACTGAAAATGGTTGCTTGTGATTTTACTATGTGTTGGTTGTGATGAGAAGTGCCACCTGATTGGCCTTCGGGAACCCATAGGTGGCAGGTGACCTGGGTGTGAAGATGAGCTCATTTCTGATGGGTCCAAGGTGCATGCTCCTTTGCAGGCAGGACATTTTGTGAGTTATTCCTCAAAACAGTGACATAATACTGAGGTGGGTAGGAAGGCCAGGGGCTAGTGTGTTATGTAAGAGGCCTTTGGAGTGAACCTTGCCCACGGAGTTTGTTACAGCAGTCACTGCCCTGCTGAGTTTCCACACTCTTCACTTGTTGAGCCTTCGCCTCTGAGTCTGTCCACTGCTTCCCCTCCACTAGGACATTCTCTCTGGGTCTCAACTTGGCAAGTGAAACAAACCACAGAAAGAACTGGAGAAGCTGGAGGGAGTCTTGTCCTGTACTTGTGCCTTCTTTAGCAAGTGACCTCTAGTCAGTTGCTTGCCCTCTTTGTGGGCCTTAGCTTCCTCACACTTAACTTAGATGATTTTTCTCTTTCCCATCTCCATCTACCCTCTTGTTCAATTCTGCCTTCTCTGAGTTCTCTATTTTCTTACCCACATTTTATTTCCTCTGCCTCTGACTTTTCATCTTAGGTCATTTCTCCTTAATCTTCTGTTCACTTTTCTCCCATTCTTCTCTCCTGACCTGTCATGTCTCCCTCACTGCAGAGTGAAGTTTCATTACTCCTGTCTGATGCCAGGGGCCTGCAGCTACTGCAGGTCATGGAGGAAGAGACTGGAATTTTTGTCSATGGCATAGCATTTCAGCTGAGTGTGGATGCTTTGTTAGTCTCTGACRGCAGCTGGGARAATGACTCGAGTATAATGGGTTTCCTATTTTTAATGTTGGAGAGATTGATTTTGCAACTGTCCCCCTTATTTTCTACATTTTCTTTTATGGGTAGAGTGCCACAGCATTTGTGTGAAGGTCAGAGGTCATTTCTTCCACCATAACAGTTTTGGGGACAGCACTCATGTTTTTTGGGCCTGGGAAATGCTTTACCCACTGAGATACCTCCATCTCCCCTCAGTTTGATTGATTGAGTCCTGATGGAGTGTTGCTGCAGTTAGCATTTCCATTCTCTCTTGGCCAAAATATTTGCCCTTGTGAAGTCTGAAGGTAAAAGGAAAGGTTTGATAATGTGTAGCTCATTGAATGTAAGTGGATCAGAGGGTTGATGAATTAAATACTTGTATAGGATGATTAAAACCCTGTTATCTTCCATTCCTCATTAGGAGAACATTTCGCCTCTCCAGATTGTCTTTGGTGTTAAAACAGTTGCATACAGCAGAAATTGAATGTGAGCTGTATGTGTGACTTCAGATTCCCTACCTGTCACATTATAAAAAGAAGGAGCTCTGTGGGTGAGAGGTGCCTGCTCTGCAAGCACAAGGATCTGACTTGGATCCCAGCACACACGGGAGAGCTTATGTGCACATCTTCGGCACTGCCGAGGACTGCAGCGATAGGCTCACTGGGGTTTGTTGGCTGTCACACAAGAGAGACCCTTTCTCAAATAAGAGCAGAGCAGTATAGCAGGAGACCTGACTTAATCTGTCCTTTGAACATGTACATATCTGTCTCAGCATGTGTACCTGTACCATTAACACACAAGATATAGAGAAATCCACACATATCAATTAATGAATTTAATTCAGAATATAGAATATCATTTCAACACACATATACATCACAATTTCTTCACTTTCTTTTTTCATACTAAGCCTTCCAAATCAAGTGGCTGTCTTCACTCATCTTATTAAATAGCATTTAGTACTGGCCTGCTTGCAAATTCAATAGGCATATATGGCTGGAGGCTATTTGTAATAAACTCCAGAGTCTTAGAAAATGACTTCAATAAAATGTTTTAACTTGAAAATCAAGTATATATGTGTGTCTTACCTATGTGTATCATGTGCTTTAGGGCTGTAGAGAAGTTTGAGGTTACTGTGTAGGCCTTCTGAGAGCTGGCAAGTAAACATCAGAAGCTAAGTGTTGCCTTGTTATACTCATGAACTAGTCTAGTTTTGTCATTTATAGAGTGCTGAGCCAGGGTATTGCCCAGGTTTGTGAGAAGTGCTAGGTTATGCCAGTATAATGAAGTAAAAATATTTAGTATAGGACTATAGGAACACAGTGATGCGGTCTAAGCATATGAAAAGCTTTTCCCTCACATGACTACAGGTTTTTTACCCCCTGTGTATAGCTGTTTTTATTTCTACATATGAAGATGTGATTGGCTTAAGGAATCATTAACTCAATCCCTGTTCTGTGTGATGGAAACTGTAGTTGACCGTCTTGTGATTGGGCAGGACTTGGTACCTATCAGTGTAAACACATGGAGCAGCCTGCCCCATGCCCCTGCTTATCATCCGTGGAGAGATGGGGCTGAGGCATTTTGAGCAAATCTCATTGGTAAAGTGGCGTGTGCATTGSTTTTTTTTTTTTTTTTAAAGACCTGTTTGCTTTCAGTTTTAACTATGTCCCTTTCTGCGGCAGTTAGCACTTGGTTGTTCACAGAATAACTTTCCACTGGTTGGTGTCTTCACCTCTGTAGAGTCATGCTTGATAAGTTTCTTCAGTTTTAAGATGTTTTACCTAGAAGATAACAGTGAAGATGAGAAGAAGGTTCAGGAAAGCTCATTGAGTAAAACTGCAGATGTTTACCATGGCAAGGCCCCTCCTGGTATTCTGGTGAGTTTCATTCACCCACTGTCTCTCTCTCTTTGCTTGAGGCTCAGTCTGGGTAGCACTGAGAAGGGACAGCAGCTGCTAAATGAAAGTGGTAAATGCCCCTTGTTTGGAAAATGTATTGTTGTGGTAAGTTTCTAATTTTTAAAATGTTACATAGACCAAAAATTTTTGGCTGCCTGCTCTCCCTCTTGCCTTTATGCTATTCTTATTCTGTTTGTTATTATTTAATAACTTTATGCCTAGAAAAAATATGTTTACTCTAAACTGAGAACTTGTCTACAACTTGTGCTGAGCTCTGTTCTTGCATCTCAGCGTGGTAGTTGAGGAGGTAGAAGCCACTTAAGTTTTATGGTTTTTATTGTCCTGGCCAAATCTCCTGTAAGGCTAAGCAAATATTTTGAAACTGGCATTTTGTTTGGATATGTGATACAAAAGAATGACTGTAGGCTGTCCCTTTTATGACTACAAACAAACAAAAATATGCCTGAAATATGTGTGGGATGGAGTTTGAACTTTTTAGTCTAGTTTTCCCTTGCTATAAGGTACAAAGTCAAACATGGCTTCTAAGTTTGAGTTCTAGAAGTCTGTTAAGGAAACAAAGTCAGATGATGTAAAGATAATATCATTTAACTCAGCTGGTGGGACCTTAAAAAATAAAATGTCCTTACTTTAATTACATTGGTTTGGTTTTGCACGAGGGTCTTGGTGTGTTGCTCATGCTGACTGTTTCTATAGGTTGGCCGTGGAACTTACTGTCCCCCTGCCTCAGCACTCCTGACTGTTGGGTTAATAGTCCTGTGCTACGAGGGTTGGTTTAAATGCTCATTTTAAAGGCAGAGGCTAAATAACTACATTCAGATAATCTGGAACTCCAAATGAAAGTACTTATGTTGTTATCTTCTCGTTAAATTGCCTTGATTACTTTTTTTTTCTTTTAAAGCAAGATAGGTTGAATATTTTTATGAAAACCAACATGAAATCAACAAAATAAAAAATAAATAATTTCTGAAATCTATTAACCTACTTGATTTTGGTTTTAAAGGCATGAGAGTGCTTATGCTGCCTTAGAAGTTTTGCCATATTCTGTCTGATATTTGCTTCTAGGTCTGATGTCACCAGTGTCTACATCTAGACTTTTCACTTACTAGTGGCAGCATTAGTCGAATATGAATATAAGTCATAAGCTTCTGTGGGAGGCAGTTTTATTTCGAAGTCTATCGTAATCTAAAGGGTATGTCCATAAGCACTTGTGCACATTTGTCTTAAAGGACAGAGGAAAGGAGATGGACATGTTCTATGGAATATTTCTAAAGTCTACTTAGTGGTACCGCATACAGACCAGACAGCCCATTGCAAGAGAATTTCTTTGATGTCTTGCTACTGGTGTTTTCCAAGGAAGTCAGAGATGCTTGCTTAGACTGCATTTTGTTAACAGTTCCCTCTTAGTCATTGATGTGCCGTGAGTCACCTCCCCACCCCAAGAGAATTTTCTGAATGGCTAGTGGCTAGCATACTAGATTTGATATCTGCCTTAATAAGCTATAATAATTATCTAGGAGTTTGACTTTCGAACGAACATGGGTGTGTGCAGTAAAGAGTCCTGGCTTTTAAACTAAGTGTTGACTCTAGCAGGCAGACAGACAGAAGGATAATAAGGCAAGAAGTCCCCAGTTTTCCTGACTACCAAAGTTGTTGAGGAAAGTATGTTTGGAGTCCTGTTTAATGTGTTCACTCCCCACCTCCTCGCCCCTGCCCGTGCCCATGATGAGTTTCCTTCATGGGTGTCCCCCCCACCTCACTCCTGTTGAGGAAGGAGTAGCACTGCTAGCCCTGCAGAGACTTGCATCCGAGAGAGTGTTCTAAAGCACTTGGACAAAGTGTGCTCTGATAGACCCTTAGGCTGCTGACTTGGTCTTAAAGGAATTGAACTCAACTCTATAATATAATGTTTAAACTCTCACCCTTCTTGGGAAAGTATTTTATACCATTTATATTTTCTAACCCAATTCTACTGGGTTACAAAATCCACACAGTAGGAAAAGAAAACTATGGATAGGCTCACATTCTAGAGTAAGTAGTTTTTGCATGTGATGATATTTTTTACCTAATTGAGAACGGGGCATAATTTGTTAGTTTTTATTGATTTCATGTCTTACTGTAGAACATTTTTCCCACTTCCTCAAATCCTATGTATGCTCCAGAGAACTTATCTAAATGTCTTATGTTAGCCATCAGTCCTGCTGATGGTACTTTGTAAGGGTAGCATCTTAGCTGTGATGAAATCCTATTTGTTGCTGGGTGCCTTTGGTAGACYATCTTAGCATTAGCTGCTGTCCATCTGGAAGGGAGTGTGCATATGTAAGTATGGTGCAAGTACTTGTAAGTATGGTGGCTCCTAGACTCAAGAGGCAGAAGCAGAAGACTGGTGAGTTTGAGGCCAGCCTGGGCTATATGTTAAAACTGTCTCAATGAAAAACAAAATAGAGGTAAAGGAAAAAAAAAAAAAAAAAAAACGAATCGACTTTAAGTGAACCCTGGGGCAAACCTGAAGAGAGTTGTGTAATCTCAGAAATGTTATTACATGCTCAGATTGACCAGCAAACAATGGGATCTTCATCTAGGTCAAGGGGTACAAGAGCTGGGATTGAAGCAGTCATCTGTTACTTTATATTCTTTACTTGCTAAAAAAGCACAGTACCATAGCCCATATAGGCTGACGTCCACTCATGAGCCATATTGAAACTATATTGGAAAACAAAACAAAACAATTCCTTCGAGGACAATGAGCAGAAAAGAAAAAAAAAAAAAAAGGAAGTGTTACCTTCAACTTTTGGAACTGAAAGCTTGCCTCTGGTCATCAATTTGAAATAAAGTGACATTTTGGAGTCAGTTACTTGAGGACTTTGGAAATACTGTACCTGTTGTGAGGTTGTATGCTGGTCCTAGGGATGCTTCGAGGGCCTCTGATGTGAGCCAGAGAGAGAACACAGGACATGGAATCCCTGCTAAGCCCTGCTGTAATTTCCCCCTCACATAATTTGTATAGTACCAGACTGAAGCAGTAGGGAGCCCCCCCCCCCCACACACACACGTACTTTCTATTTCAAAATCTCCCTCTCTGGTTGCCCTGTGTCCTAAGTCAGTCCCTTCCAGACTTCTTACTCTTCCCTGTTTTCATAGTCTTCACATTTCAGTGAATACTGATCAGACAGGCAGGCTGTGATCTTAATTTTGGTTTGTCTGATATCTCACAATTAGATTGGGGTTTTGTGTTTCTGACAAAATACCACAGAAGCAATGAATCTGATTTAATGAGTCACCTCTTGATTATGGTAGTGTCTGAAGGTCCCGCATTGTAAAACTGTTTTCCCTTTTGTATAAAAGTGTGACTTGGCTACCTGTAGTCACCAGAGAATATTTAGATGGTTCTGCATCCCCTGAACTGTGCTTTTAAATACAACTGAGCCAGCTAAACAAACAAAAAAAAACTCAGAATTTTACTAAAACCAATTCTATTTTAACTCTTAAGTATAGCTTTCTTTCTAAAGAAGATAATGTTCTATCAGACTTATTGATAACAAAGTTCTTAGTCTTGAGTTGTTCAGAATGTCACTGAACTTTGGGCCTGCAAGTGTTAATGGCTGCTTTGATAATGGACATGCTATAATACCCTCTAAACTTCAGTGGTAATTCATGTGGCTCATTGCTACCTGTGCTTTACCAGGTTGTCATCAGATGCAGGGAAAAGGCCTTCAGCCTAGAGAATTCACACAGTCGTATAGTTTCTCAGCACCAGCGTCACTTGGATTTAACTAAGACTGTTTTAAAGGGGGGTGAGAGAGGGCAAGGAAATGGAAGAGGGAAAGATAAATGAGGTTTAACATATCTTTCTCTAGGGCTACAACTTCATGCATATTAGACTCTTTGATAGTCAAAGTACAGCTCCAGCCTGGGTACAGTCTTATGTTCATGTAGATTGTAAGCCCAGGGAAAGTATTGATTCTAAAAGAGTCATATTAATTCTTGTCTTAGTGGTCAGTGCATAAGTAAAAAGAACCTCCAGTAAAGAGGGATGCTTCAAAGGAAATTGTATATTGTACTACCAGTATATTTAATAGTCATCCCTGGAGTATGTTTTCCATAGCAACTTACTGAATCTGGATGACYTTATGTGGAAGTCAAAGGACCAGACTTCCGTGTTTATTTTAGAGACCTTGAAGTCATTAATGATCACTACCAAAATAGACTAGTTGTATAGTTATCACATTGTAAGTAGAAGTTTTAAGACTGGGAGTGTGGGGGAGAGAATGTTGAGAACTTGACCCTTTAAACATATATTTCTGATCATAACATTATATCTAAGTCTACTGGTAATAAAAGGCCTGTCTTTAATGTATGCTAGCATATGGAGGTTCATTGTGGCCTTTTGTGTTTTTTGTTTTATTTGGGGGTGAGGAGTGGGGTTTAAGACAGGGTTTCTCTGTGTAGCCCTGGCTATCCTGGAACTCATTTTGTAAACTAGGCTAGCCTCAAATGCAAAGAGATCCTCTTGCCTCTGCCTCCCAAATGCTGGGGCTAAAGGTGCATGCCACCATGACCCATCATGGCCTTCTAAAGCCCTTTGAAATTTCCTCCTCCTCCTCCTCCTCCCTCCTCCTCCTCTTCCTCTTCTTCCTCTTCCTCCTCTTCTTCCTCCTCCTCTCCTCCTCTTCTTCCTTCTCTTCCTCCTCTTCTTCCTCCTCCTCTTCTTCCTCTTCTTCTCCTTTTTCTTGATTTATTTTATGTATATGAGTACACTGTTGCTTTCTTCAGACACACCAGAAGAGGCCATCAGATACCATTACAGATGGTTGTGAGCCACTACGTGGTTGCTGGGAACTGAACTCAGGACCTCTGGAAGAGCAGTCAGTGCTCTTAACTGCTGAGCCGTCTCCCTAGCCCTTGAGATTTCTTTGTACATGTATCTCTGAAAGGTTCCTAAAAGACAATGGCATACTAGGAGATGTGACTGGGCCTGTCTCTGTGGAGCTCTTGACTTCGAGTGAGAGGCCTGTAGACTCCTTCCTAGCATAGTCTATGCCATATGCCCTGTCTAATGCTGAGGGTTAAATACTCATCTGGAAAGGTGAGATTAAAGTGCTGTGGGTCGCATGTGCTTTGTTAAGGATGTCTGAGGAAATAAWGAAGTGTGCTTTGACCATCAATGCATATCTCTCTCAGTACATTAAGTACTGTAAAACAATTGTCATTTTGAAAATAGTCTGAGAAGTGATTTCTTTTTAACAGGAAATTCCCGAGTACACTGAAGATATCTTGGAAACAGTAGTTGCAAAAATTTACAACTCTGTCTAAATAGCAGTGCAGTTCCTACTCCTAAGTATTTAACCAAATAAAATACTAAAGCTTTGTCTTATAATTGTCAAGAACTAGGAACACCCAGGGTGAAAGGGTAAACTAGAGCACATTTATATCACAGAATAATAACAATATAGAGTACATTTATATCACAGACCAACTACTAGCTGGGTATGGTAGTGCTTGCCTTTAATCCCAGCAAGRGGCAGAGGCAGAGGCAGGCAGATATATCTCTTCTACATAGTAAATTTGAGGCTAAGATGACATGGTGAGTGATCTTATCTCTAAAAACCAAACAAAATCCCACCACAACAACAAAAAAAACAAACAAAAATGCACTAATACATACAACACTTTAAAAAAAAAAACAGACAAGTTGCGCTAAATACAAGAAATCCTTGTATATTGTATGATTCTGTTTATATAAACTCAGAAGACTAAGGATAGAAAATAGGGGAGTTGGGGTACTGGAAGAGGGTCGATCTGATTGTTCTGTATTTTGATTACTGTGATTATATACATGCTTACTTAAAATACACAGGATCCTAACACCCACATAACACCTGACCCACTCTCCTGGCCTCTGTGCCACCTCCATGCAGACATATGTACATATATAAATAAATACATCTTTTTAAAAGCATATATGAGTGTACACTATGAAAGAATGAATTTTATTGTTGGCAAAGTCTATTTTGAATAGTAGAAGGTATAGCTATTTGAAATCTTAAAATTGTATTTTAGAAGAAATATAAACATTTATTTAGCTAAAACCTTTTCTATGTAAACATTCCATAGGTTGATATAATAATAGTTTGATAGCTTTCAAAATCTTAAAACTCATTAAATTTCCTAGTAATTTTGCTTTTTATATTTCTCCTTATTTGTTAGCCAAGTTAGGTGTTCTCTGTACACAAGTCAACTCATATATTATACATGAAGACTGGGCATATTTTATTTGAGATAAGAACTAAATTATTGGGAAACTTCATTATAAGACATTGTCCTGCAGCTAGAAATGAAAGAAATTGGGTGAAAATATAGGTAAGGACATGATTTCATTATATGGTGCTATGGAAGCCTCAATAAAGATAGGACATGTCAGTGTTGTGGTAGGGGATTGAGGAAAGAAATTGATACTCTCTCTCCTATATGCTGCTTGCCATGTTAGAATCTGCTAGTTATTTTGAAATCTGAGGATGTGTACAAGAATAAGCATGTAGCGTTTCCTACCCTATTCTAAATATGGCTACTGAAGAAAATACCCTGGTACATTGTTGACTGTTTATAGCTCTAAGATTCCAGAAGCAATGTTGTATAGATTGTAATGTGTGTTGAGATAACCCTGGCCCACCTTTCATTGTGTAACTGTCTGTAGTCTGGGATGATCACTTGTCACCTAACTACCCACAATGACTCCCACAGGAACTTCCTTTCAGACCAGCAGACTGTCTTGTCTGCAGTTTTCTGCTGGGCCACTTAAAGGTTCTTCAGAATGATCTGTATGGATGTCGTTTGCTCTCACGGGTATATTTTGAGACTTAACATTATGAGTTGAGTGTCTTGACACTAAGATCTATGCAGGTTTTCCCCAGGGAGGCTGTTGCTAGTGTTTGGAGAAAAGTGTTTGGTTTTTGTTGTGGTAGCATCCCTTTTAGGACTTTGAGTTGACTGTACTGGTATCTAAAAAGTGTGTGTGTGTGTGTGTGTGTGTGTGTGTGTGTGTGTGTGTCCTCGCGTGGCAAGGTAAAAGGATGCTGCTGGCTCTTAACTTTGGGCTTTCTATAGAACACCAGTGAGGATGGGCACTTCTGTTCATTCTTATGACCTCATCTTAACTTGATTACGTCTAAAGTCCTATCTCCAAATACCTTCACTTTAGCATTAGGGCTTCAGTGCATGGAGTGGAGGTAGGAGGCACATAGAAACATCCACCCTATAACATTACCCAGTGGATCTGAAGTTTCAGTTTCTTAATTTCTTAAAATACTTGGAGGCCAGGCATGGTGGTGCACACCTTTGAAGCCTATCTGTGAGTCTGAGGCTAGTTTTGTGTAGAGAGTAACTTACTTCCTGGACAGCCAAGATCATACTGTGAAATCCTGTCTCAAAATAAGAGTAAGTGGGCTCTCTGAGAGTTACTGCTACTAGGTTTCCTGTGTAGTCAGCAGGTTGTTCTGGCTGTTTCTGGGGTTAGAACCTGTTTTGGTCCAGGCCTCCATATATTTTTGTTTTTGTATCCTACAAAATTTAAACCCAAAGGGCTTCATACCTCCCAAGAGTAAACAAGTTTCTCAACAGCCTGTTTTTCTACATTTAGCAACTACATTTACACAATAGATTTTCATGTATAACAGCATATCTTAGCCACAGTAATTAAAATCATCTGGAATAGATGCTGTTATACTTAATTATGGATTGTATTCTCTAGTTGTTGTAAGCTTGTTACACATTTAGAACATGGTTGTTTATGATCTTTAAAAGTAGCTATTTTTCAGTTTCTTTTTTAAGGTCTATACTAT
>BDUI01003662.1:35901-86788 GCA_002335545.1 Apodemus speciosus
ATTGTAACAGTATTCATTTTATCATTACCACCATTGGTCAGTCATATAATACTGACTCTGTGCTTAGTGTGGTACAACAGATAAAACAGCATATTGTGTGTGTAATTTAAGAGAACAGGAATATTCAGGTGTGGTAGGTGGCAAAGAAACATTTCTGGGAAAAGAGGTGTGATGAGTTGAACTACCTCTAAATGAATTTCACCTCAGTTCTAGTTTTGGAGATAATCCATCTGTAACATAAAATGGCTGTATACAATGACCACAGAAGTAGGTCATTCTTGTGAAATGAGGACTCTTTGGTGCCATAGACAGACACTCGTGGGGCAGAGCAGTGTGTGAAGATGGTCAGCATTGTTAGGTATTAAAGAAATGCAAATCTTTGTGAGATGCCATGGCTAAACAGTAATGCCTGTCTCACTGTGTGCGGATGCCAGATAATTTCACCTTATAGACATTGCTGGCAGGAAGATAAAATGGTAGAGCAATTCTGGAAAGTAGTCTGACTGTTCTAAAACAACCATGCCTGTAGTTGTTTGCAACTGACAAGCTGCACACAGTTGTACACATACAGTGTGCAGATACTTACAACTGTGGCTTTATCTGTAATAGCCAGAAACTTCAGTTACTTTTCCTTCAACAAGTAAAGGGATTTGGGGGTTTTGTTTTGTTTTGTTTTGTTTTGTTTTTAATGGTAAGTCTATACCATAAAATACTGTGCAGCAATAAAATAGAATGAGTTCATTGATAAAGCCATCTGAGTAAGTCTCTGGAAAATTTGAGGGAAAGAAGGCAGTCCTAAAAGGCAACATACTTCATGGTGCTGTTTTTATGACTTCCTTTCTAAATAGCAGACATTTCAGAAATAGAGAACATATTAATGTTCCCAGGGACTGGGGAGGAGAAGGCAAGAGAAAAGTATGTGTGATTTGTATGGGGCAACAGGAGCCTTGTGCTGATGGTAGTATTTTGTTTCTTCACAACCCCAACCCCATCCTGGACAGGATTTCTCTGTGTAGCCCTGGCTGTCCTGGAACTCACTTTGTAGGCCATGCTAGCTTCAAACTCAGAGATCCTCCTGTGAGTCAAAGCCAGTTGGGTCCTCATAGGAAATTCCAGGCCAGCCAAGGCTACATAGTAAGACCATCCCAAAAAGAAAAAATACAATGAGATAATCCATGAATTCTGATGGAATAGTATTTCCACTGCACACAGTATAATAATGATTCTTAGCTGTTATTGGTTTTAGCTTGTTTATTGGTAGTGCATTTGATAGTTCTTTCTTTATTCAAGAAATAATTACTGTCAAAAATAGTAGCACACACCTGTAATCCCAACATTTGAGAGACTAAAATTGTCTTGAGTTCTAGCCCATCTTGGCCACAAAGAGACCCTGGAGAGAAAGATTGTCAGGTGTAGTGGCACCTTTAATCCCAGCATCCAGGAGGTAGGGCCAGGCAGATCCCACTGAGCTCAGAAGCAGCCTAGTCTACATCTTGAATTTCAGGCCAGTCAGGACTGTGCAGTGAGACTCTGTCTCAAAAAATAAAAATTTTAAAAATTAAGTGTGCTTAATCTGACCTTGCTATCAAAGCTAAAGCAACCRTCTCATTCTAAAACCAAAGCTACCTGTTTCATAATKAYAACATATTTTCTTTATRATTATGACATCTCTCCAGCTGAGGAGGTCATAGTAAATTTGGCTGCTTGTGTATGTTGCTCAAAGCAAGCTCTTTGGTGAGTGTAATGGAGACCTTGGGATACCCAGGGGAATAATCAGGGTTATTTGTTTCAGGCTGCCAAACATAGACCCAGGTTCAGTCATCTCTGTATAGACTGTTGAGTCGAACCGTCCTGCCTTACACTGCTCACCTCTGCTGGTAAGCTGGGGCATGTGCAGAGGGGACCTGACAGGGCCCCTTCATTTTTCTAGGGGATCAGTACTTTGTCCCTGTTCCACCTAGGACTTACCTGACAACACAGAATGTCTCTCTAGAACTTTGCAGAGATGGAACTTTGAGCTTAGGGCAACCAGAGCTGGTTTAGAGAGGCTACTCTGCGCAGTTAATAGTTTAGACTCATTACTCCTAGAGTCCAATAAAAACTGACTTCTGGATTAGACTAAAACTGGAGGGTTTCTCTGATCCTACATCAAGGGGAAGGACTCTAGATTTGGCTTTAACAACATTAAGGTGTCTGCTGAGCGATGGTGTGTTCAACTGCTGGTGTGAGATCGGACAGCCTGAGGACTAAAGGGTTTGTTTTGGTGTAGGTTGGGTTTTTCAGTGGAAGAGTCGGGATAAGGGGTGAAGCCAGGTTTAGATGTACCTGCTCTCCTTTGAATTGAAGAGCTCTGGTGATCTTGAATAGTGAGTTGAAGTTGAGAAACAAAAACCCCTTTGTGCTCTGAACATTGTGGGACACAAGCATTATGTCCCATTCATTGTGATTTGTTGAGGTTCTGAAGTAATATTAGCGTGTGTTAGTCCTGGGGCAGCTCACCACAGTTCACTTGACACAGCATGTATCTGAACCATAACATCTCAACTATCGGTTGTATCACTTGTTTCTCTGGGAAGATGAATCTCAAGTTTCTCCTGGAGGTGACGATCCCCTGGGCCTTTTGGGCTTGGCTGCTGTGATGAGAGTAGACATAGTACTGCAGGTCCTGAGCTAGTGGTGGAGGGAGACGGAGTCAGTGGAGTCCTCGACGACAGTTGCCCCACCCTGGGGTGTGAGAGGAAGTGGAACTTCCGCAGCCTCAGGCCCCATAGAGGCGCTTCGTCTGAGACCTCTGTCCTCTTGTAGAGATTGTAGCTGGGCAGCAGGAGAGTGATGGGCTCCAAAGAGCAGATGAGAGTGTACGTTTAGTCARACTCTTTATGTCACTGCTATTCGTTGTCACATAGTGCTGACACCATTTGTTTTCTTACAGTCCCAAACCATGAATTATGTGGGCCAGCTGGCTGGGCAGGTGCTCGTCACTGTGAAGGAACTCTACAAGGGCATTAACCAAGCCACGTTGTCTGGGTGCATCGATGTGGTCGTGGTGAGGCAGCAGGATGGCTCCTATCAGTGCTCACCTTTTCACGTGCGCTTCGGGAAGCTGGGTGTCCTGAGGTCCAAGGAGAAAGTGGTGAGTGCACAGGTCACCATGGCAATCTGGCCCTGTCCTCTTACTCTTTTTTTTTTTTAACTTGCACGCTATTGAAGAGCATGGTAAGAAACCAACTTTTTAGGTACTGCTTTTGAAGTGGCTTCTAAATTCAAAAGACTCTCTTATAGAAAGTTTCTCCAAATGAAAAAAGAAACTGAAATTATGAAGAAACTCAGAAAACTGAAGATAGTTACAAACGAGGAAGTTGGGCTTATTTTGAAAAAGAGATTTTACTTAATACAGCACTTTAAAATAGTGTAGGGCCACTAAAATGATTCAGTCAGTAAAGGCTCTCGCCATCAATCCTGATGACCCAACTTTAGCCCCTGAGACCCACATAGTGGAACAAGAGAACATACTCAGAAGTCATTCAGTGACCTGCCACATGTACCCTGTGGCTCTTGTGCACGCTTTAAACCCTCAATTTAAAAAAGAAAATTAAAGAGGCTCTCTAAAAATAAAAGAATGAGGTCTGGAGATACAGCTTGGTCAGTAAAATATTTGCATAACATGCACAAAGCCTACCTAGGCACTGAGGAGGTAGAGACAGAAGGACCAGAAGGATAGGGTCATTCTCAGCTCAGCCACATAGCAGATGTGAGTCCAGCCTGAGATCCATGAGAACATATTATTTTATTGATTGATTGGTTGATGGATTTATAGGTACATACACATATATTATATATTGTTGTACTAATTATGAGTAAGTTCATGTAATTAAGTGTAGATTATATTTATTTAAAAGAAATAAATGGCCCAATTGAATGTTTGTATTTTTCCTCTTTTGCTTTAATTGGGGGGGAGGGGAGGAGACGGTGTTTAGGTGTTTTTAAATTATCATCTCCCTCAAGTATTGGGCAATAAGAAGGTTTTTGAATTGTGTGTGTAGTGAGTTTTAAAACTGAGTTAATGATAAAACTTTGTAGAGCACGTATTTGGAACTTTTCCCTCTTACATTATCTACCCAGATAATGTCAGCAACTCTTACTAGGATTTCAGAGCTCTGTCGGAGGGAGCACTTGCCCACTGGGTAGCTAGCACAGGTGGAAGCGTGTGTGCTCAAGGACCAACATGCATGAGTTGAAGAGGGTTTGCTGGTGTTTTTTGGATATACATCCCCTCTGCTTAGGCTTTAGGATTAAGTAAAAGAAAATGAGTTCTGAAAAAAAAAAAAACATCTTTTGGGGGTGTTATAAAATCATTTCCCACTGGGTTTTTCAGACTAGCCTTTGCTTGATCCCATGAGAAAGCAGCAGCAGCTAGTTTTACTTCTGACCTGGCAGCTTCTCCAGGCCAGTGTTGTCCAGCCGCAGTCAGTGCCTTTTGTGTTTGTTTTCTTTGTGTCTTTTGTAGTGACACTATTAGTACTTTCATATTAGAGCTGTTTCTCGATAGAGTTCAAGGATCTAATTGTAAAATTTCTTTTGAGGGTTTTCCCAGCAAGTTCTCTCCCACCCTCCCCCACACACACAGAGACAGAGACAGAGACAGAGACAGAGACAGAGACATATGTTGCCATTTCCTCTAAAAAGTAAGGGGAATATATTCATTTTTTTTTTACCTCCAGGCAAGGCACAGATGTAATTCAGAAAAGCTACTTTTAAGTGAGAGTAGTCAGTGACAGCGCTTGTCATTCATATGTGACAACCTAAATTCAATCTCTAAAATTTGGTGGCAGAGAAAAATCAACTCCAGAAGGTTATTTCTAAATCTTCACATGGCCACAGTGGCCTCTGCCCTCTACCCTCTTCCCAGTCCCCAGTGTTCATAAATAAAACAGTTTTAAGAGATTCTGCTGCCCGGTTTCTTCTCCTTAATGTGTTAGCATTTTTGTATTGCCATTGGAGAGTTGCAAAAAGCCAGGAATTTATAGTGGCACACACTGCCCACTAGAGACATTACCCAGATGTCATCAGTGTTTCTAGGACCGTGTGCTCGCTGTTCCAGGGTCCTTCCTAATGTTGAGTGTACTTGCCCTGTGCGTGTCTGGTAAGGAATGCAGAAGTTACAGTGTAGATGGTCCATCAGGTTAGGTTTGCCCTTGGTCCTGTGAGTGATGGTCACTGTTTCCTTAGGGCATCCCATCCTGGTACCGTCATCTGCACTGCGTGCCTTAGACTCTTGACACTGAGTCCCTCGATTCAGGGCATCTGCTAGGATCCACTTGAAGGACAATGTTTGATTTTTCTCTTCATTAGGTTTATGCAAATAATCCTGTTTCCCATATTGTTGCCCATAAATTTTAACATATATTAATAAAGCTTATCTGTAGACTTATCAATGTGTGTTACTATAATTTATCTTCATTTTTATTCCAATTCTTAAATTCTATACTAAAGGCTATCTTTGCTCTATCATCTCTTTAATTCTTCAGTTACTCAGTTTCTGTCATGTGAACTCATAGGTATTAGTTTTACAATAGAGTTTTCCCCTTATCTGTTTCCCCTGCTTCGAGTCATTTGTTTGTTTGTTTGTTTTTTAAAGATTTATTTATTATATGTAAATACACTGTAGCTGTCTTTGGACACCCCAGAAGAGGGCAGCAGATCTCATTACAGATGGTCGTGAGCCACCATGTGGTTGCTGGGATATGAACTCAGGACCTTTGGAAGAGCAGTCAGTGAGTGTGCTCTTAACTGCTGAGCCATCTCTCCAGTCACTCAAGTTGTTTTAAAGACTTCTATTTAGAAGCAAAGATCTGGCCACAGGTTTTTCTCATTACTACCGAGGTGTCATTAGTTCTAGGCTGTCTCAGCTGGTCAGATCAGGAAACAAGTCTACATGTTTTATTTATATATATACACATACACATCTACATATGCACACACATATTAAATATATGTTTATATAAGTATGTATTTAAATATATTAAGTAAATAATACATGCATATACACATATAAAAGACATTTCAAGAATACCTAAAGACTTTTTTCTATATATAATTCTTCTGGTCGTATGTCTAGGTCTGTCCAAAAGCTCTAAGCTCATGGTTCTTATAGTGAGCTGCTGCTTGTATAACTCTCAAATTTGATTTTAATTTTTCTTTTGTTAAAATAGTTTAATCTTTGAGATTATAATATAAATAACATCATTTTCTCCTTCCCTTTCCTTCCTCCAAAGCCTCCCGATACCTATCCTGGCTCTCCTTCAAATTCATGACTATTTTCATTAATTGTTGTTCTATATGCTTGTGTATGTGTGTTCTGAAACACATAAGTACGATCCACTTGGTCTGTATAAAGTCACCTGTACGTACGTTTTCAGGGCAGATCATGGTAAGTAGCAGGTGTGCTTTCCTTACAGAGGACACTCCCACACTCGGCATGCCATAGTTGCCTGTAGTTGTCTTTATAGAACTGAGGCCTCGCCCACTTTAGCAAGCTTTTGTTGTCCTTATGACATGCATGTTTGGGTGGCCATGTGGCTTTACAGGTGACACCTCTAACATTCCTAAGAAACACAATCCAACTGCAAACTCCTGAGCCTATCTGGCTCTTACAGTATTTCTGCCCCCTCTTCAGCAATGTTCCAGCAACGCGCAGGAATTTTGTGTATCCACTGGGACTGAGCTCCACAGCTCTGCATTTGGGCTGGTTGTGGTTTTCTGTAATGGTCTCCATCTGTTACAAGGATGTTACAACATCCTCGATGAGAATGTACACTGACTTACTGGACACGACCTTGGAAAAGCTGGATTTTCCTTACACCACTATAAGTTCTTTCCTTTTTCTCTGTATTTTCATATCTTGGTCAACGATTGCCTCCTTGAGTTGTTAAATTTAACAAAATGTTACATGAGGTCGGGAGAGATAGTTCAGTCAGTAAAGTGCTTGCTATACAAGTATGTGGACCCAACCTTGATTTTCCAAACTCATGTAGATGCTGGGCATGTAGCATGTGCTGTTGCATCCACTCTGGGTAGATAAGCGGATCCCTAGGGCTTTCTGCCCAGCCAGCCCACCCTGATCAGACAAGCCCCAGTCCCGGTGAGAGGCCTTGACTTAGAAAAGGTGAATAATGCCTAAGGACTTAGAACCTGAGGTTGATCTCTGAACCCCATTCACACACATACATGTGTGCCCATGCATACACAATGATGTACATACATATGCACACATACACATATGCCCACCACACTTCACTCTTTGGCTGAACTGAGTAGCAAAACTCTGGCCAGTTACCAGCACAGACCAGTGACTGCTCACTGGTCCTGACAGTGTCTGCTGTTGCATAGTGACCTGGGAAAAAATTATTGGAATATGCTCACAACTCAACCCTAGAGTCACTGAAACATTTTGAGTGTATGAGTTCTGCAACATGAACCCTGCTTATGCTATAACTGGCAAGTACAGAATGTTTCTCCATTGGGTGTGGTGGCTCAACCTGTCACCTCCACACTTGAAAACTGAAGCAGAATACTGTGAGTTCAAGATCAGGGTAGGCTACATAGCCAGTCCTTGTCCTCCAAAAGGGAAAATAAAACT
This sequence comes from Apodemus speciosus, assembly GCA_002335545.1. Classification (NCBI taxonomy): domain Eukaryota; kingdom Metazoa; phylum Chordata; class Mammalia; order Rodentia; family Muridae; genus Apodemus; species Apodemus speciosus. Next base: position 43,541 of record BDUI01003662.1, read on the forward strand.
GAGAGAATAAGAAATAAACTTTTTAAATGCTGCAAAAATAAGGAGGGCGGGGGTCCTGTGGGGTTAGTAACAGTGTTTCTCGGGCTGTAGCTCTAGAAACCCAGTGCCATGTTTGGCTGGAGAGCCCAGAATTTGGGTTTAGCTAAGCCTGAAGGAAACGACTCTTTATGCTAAACCATGTTTGTTGCCTCCTCAGATTGACATAGAAATCAATGGCAGCGCTGTGGATCTTCACATGAAGCTGGGTGACAATGGAGAAGCCTTCTTTGTAGAGGAGACTGAAGAAGAATATGTGAGTTCTCAAAGCCCTTGCATGTTGAGTCAGGCTTCTATAGCATGTCACAAAACACCTGGTCCGTATTTCCATCATTGTGTGAATAATTATTTTTGGCTAAATAGACTTTCGTTGTATGTTGAGTCAACTTCTCAAAAGAGCTTATACCAGCTTTCAGCGTACAGAGAACATGCAGAAAGCTGCTTGTGGTAATATCAAAGGGCTTTCATGCTTAGTTTATGGTTTGACTTAAATTATTCAGCTCTGCCTTGAGGCATATCTCTTTAGACCAAGTGTGCATGTGTATATGTATGACCTTTAAATTTAGAAGATATGTTTATGGGGCCACAGAGATAGCTCAGTGTTAAAGGTACATTCCACATAGGCCTGACAAACTTGAGTTTTGTCTCTAGAGCCACATAAAGATGGCAAGACCTCCACAAAGTTGTTCTTTGATGCCAGACTGATGCTGTACCACACACACATACACGCATGCATGCATGCACACGCACACTCACACACACATGTACATATACACACGCATGCGCGTGCATACACACACACATATAATAAAGCTTTCAGGAATGATTCTTTTGTTTGGYTAGGAACATTATACCCATGACTAAGAACCACTGAACTGTGATATCAAGAGATATAAATTGATTGGCAATGGCTTTTTATATATTAGTATATATTTGGCCTCTTCTACAAGATGGAGAAGTCTATACAAATCCTCTCCTTGTGCACTCCCAGGCACATGTAACCCACTTGAAACAAGAACAAACTATTCTTGACGCAGTCGTTGTGGCTCTTTTCTAAAACTATAGGAATGTCATTATATCTTTTTCGATTAGAAATTATCTTACAACAAAAATAAGCTTCGAGTTATTAAGACACTGAGGCTTTTGCAGGTAAGCTTCTAACCTGACACCAAGAATAACCAACAGTAAAGCAGCATTATTTTATTTTCGTTGGTGTTTGGCTTAAGAGCTGCGTGTCCTGCAGCTTAGAAAGGAGCCTCCTCTGGCTGCTGTCCTTCTGGACCTCTTGCTGGTGTGTTCCTACCTCATCTGCCTTTACATGACTTAAACAACATTTACCTCCTCAGAAGAGAAGGCAAAGAGTAGACTGAAGCACAGTAAATATAAGCTGGTTATCATTGCATCGCCCAGTGGGTCTGGGTTCTTGAGAGTCCTTTGCCTGGTTGCAGGTACTGCCAACATTTCTATGTAAAATCTGCTGTAGTAGTTTTTTTCTGTTTCACATAAGACTAAGTTGAGCAGATTTTACTGCACCGTAGTAAGTTCTAGGACAGCCAGAGCTATATAGTGAAGCTCTGTTTCAAAAAACAAAAACCAAAAAAACGAGCTACATAGTGAGGCTGTTTGAAAAAGCAAAATAATACAATACAAATATCAAAGTTCATTAAACAGTAGAATTACTATACTATGACATATGCTATGAATAAAATAATAATGAAATAAAGACCTGCTTTTAAAATGAGTCAGAAGGTAACAAAACCCCATCAGCTACTATTCATTTAGTCTTTGTTTCTCTGACTTTTTCTCACATAACTGTCCACATCAACATTCCTTTTCAGTCAGCAATTCTGAAACAACCTCTTTTCATAGCTGCACAGTTTCCATGGTGAGGTTCTATTGGCTTATCTAACTGTTGTCTCATTGGTTGGTAGATGTCTTAGCTAGGTTTCTAATGCTGTGATCAACACCATGAATTTATTTCACCTTACAGCTTACATATGAAGGGAAGTTGGGGCAGGAACCCTGGAGGCAGAAACTAAAGCAGAGGCCATGGAGAATCGCAGCTCACTAGCTTGTTCTCATGGCTTGCTCCCTTACACAGCCAACTGCCCGCCCACAGTGGGCTGGGCCCTCCCTCGCCCACCAATTGTTAATGAAGAAAAGGCCCCACAGACTTGCCCAAAGGCCAGTCTGGTGCAGGCAGTTCCTCAGCTGAGATTCTCTCTTCCCAAATACATCGGGTGTGTGCTGAGCTGACAAAAACCAACTAGCATAGATATCTGAGTACTTTCTACCTCACCCCAGACACTTCTGTGATAAAACTAGAAGAYAGTCCTCAAAACCATAGCAGCATTGACGTTCAAGGCACCTTAATAAATAACAAAACCCATTCGATGAAACCTCTAGAAATTAGGGCACATCAGCCTCATCATTAGGGGTGCCTTGGGGGATGTTCAGGCTGTGAGATAGTTGTATATTGGTGGTGAGCCTGGTAAACAAAACTTTCAGCTTCAGGGTGTTTACTACATCCAAGTTAAAAATTTTAGTGGGTACCAGTTATGAAAACTCACATGTTTTTTGAACTATTGTGTAAAATTTTGACCATTTTAAGTTATGGATTTAAGTTATGGATTTAATTTCTTATGTGCTTTTCCTTTCTTTTGAATATATAAAAGATTGAAACACATGGCCAAGAAGTTCACTAGATTAGTTTATTCAGTGTTAAGTTGAAAGTTTAATTATTCTAAATATTGCATTGCCTTTTGTTTTGAATTCGACAGAGGATATTTAGAGTGACATTCGCTGACCTCATTCACTGTAGGTGTCCCTAAGTCACAGTCACCTTCTTCACCTGTCATTTATTTGTTCACGTGGCTCTAAATCTGCTTGCTTCCTGTTTTTACTCACCTGCCTGCTGCCCTTGTTAGATGCAGCCTTAGTCTTGGCCTCTGCTCATCACATTGTGTCAGTCAGTAATACTCATCTGCTGCCGCAGGGACAGAGTTTAAAGTTTGGCTTTGCTTTAACCGCAGCTTTTGCTTGTTGTGTGCCGAGTTGGAAAAGTAGTCCCTGCAGCTGCACTCAGTCACATGCCGACATGAGCTAGCACTTGAGTCTAGCAGGTGGACTTTGCTCTTAGGAATATGCCTCCCTGTCCCTGTAAAAAGTTGTGTACTCGAGGAACGTCCAGCTGGTCATAGATATTTTTTCTTTTGTTCTTTAAGGAAAAATTACCTGCTTATCTTGCCACCTCACCAATTCCAACTGAAGACCAGTTCTTTAAACATATTGAAACGCCGTTGGTGAAATCAAGTGGAAATGAAAGGCCAACTCAGAGTTCAGACGTTTCTCACACCTTGGAATCAGAGGCAGTTTTCACTCAGAGTTCTGTGAAAAAGAAGAAACGAAGGAGAAAGAAGTGCAAACAGGACAATAGGAAGGAGGAGCAGGCAGCTTCCCCTGTTGCAGAAGATGTGGGTGATGTGGGTGTGAGCTCTGATGATGAGAAGAGAGCCCAGGCAGCAAGGTAAGGGCTTCCGAAGGTGCTTGCCATGCCCTGTGCGCCCAGGAGAGGGCCCCCAGCCCTATTGTGGGGCCAGGTAGGAGCAGCAGCCCACTACCCTCACTGTTAGACCTGTGGCTATGCTGCTAAACGTTCCTTGGAATAGTCTGGTGGTTTCCAGTGTCAGCTGGGATTGGCTTGGAGTGAACAGGTAGCTTTCCAACCCACAGGTCTTCCCCTCCCACTTCCTACCCTTCCCTTCCCTTTCTTCTCTCCCTGCTTCTTTCTCCCTCTCATCTTGTCTTGAATTTATGAGCCAAATACCCTATTAAGTTAAAAAGACGACTTTTGGCTTTTTGAGTGGGGGCGTTTGATCACCACTTACATACCAGTTAATAGAAATCTCAAAACCTATACCACTTTTCAAGCCAGCACTGTCCAAAATTAAGAGATTAAGGCGGAATGTAGTTTTTCTCACTTAGAATTTTCTTCCACCTGTCACCCAAACACTGGACGGACATCTACAAGTGTCAGTGGTTGGTTCTCTCACTGGCAGCTCTTAGAGGCTGCAGCCCATAGGTGCCCTGCATGTAGTGTCCTTTATGGAATTGGGGAAGGACTCATGAGAGAGATGTTGACCCATTTGAATATTTCAGCTGAGTTGCTGGAAGGAAATGGTATACTTGTATCTGGAAACTTCACAGAAAAGTGAAGTACTTCCTGTCAGAGAAGAAAAAGTTGCTACAGAAACTATGCAGAATAACTTTTGCCTTGGTGTGTTTTACTTATTAAGGTTTTTTTTTTTAATTGTCAAATCATGAAAAACCTGTTATTAATAAGTGATTAGTGTATTATAATTATACTATTTTCTGAATAGTAACCCTTTTTTTAGTAAACTTTTTAACTCAATGATTTTGAGATCTCCATTRTAAATCCTGGAAGTTTACATATGGTAGTACTCTTAACTTTTAAACAGAATTTGTTTCTATCCCTCTTACATCATTCACTGTCATGAGTAATAGTTACTTTTCATACTGTTGGATAACTTAGGTTGTTATTTCACCTGAAATAGAATTCAGAATACCTGTTAGAAATAAACAGTTAAAATGCCAGAGAGATGACTTGGGGGGTTGGTGGTTAAGAGCACTTGCTGACTGCTCTTGCAGAGGACCTAGTTCTGGTTAACACCCACATGGTGGTACACAACCATCTGCAACTCAGTTGCAGGAGATCCTATATCTTCTCCTGACTTCTATAGATGCCAGGCACACAGATGGTACAGTGGCATGCATGCAGGCCAAACACTCACACACATTTTTAAAACATAAGCAATTAAAGGTGGAAATAGTGGTGCAGGTGGGGTGGAGAACACCTTTAATCCCAACACTTGAGAGGCACAGGCAGGCAGATCTCTGAGGTCAAGCCCAGCATAGTCTAGAGAGTGAGTCCCAGGATAGGCAGGACTATGCAGAGAAACCCTGTCTCGGGAGGAAGAAAAGAAGGAAATGGTGAGAATATGTCAGGCAGGAGTGGGCAAGCGGCTAGGAGAGAGCTGCACAGCCACCTGAGCATGGTGGACGTAGACGAGCTCTAGCGGCAGCTCAAGGAGAATAAACAAGAACAGGACAAGGAGAACCTGCATGGGAAGGGCAGTCACAGTTGCTCTTAAAGCCAGGACGAAAGGAGCCGGAGCCGGAGCCGGAGCCGGAGCCGAGATTGGCATAACCAACCCAGATCAGGAACCAACGCAGTGCTTCTCGGGATAGGAGTCAACGAAGCAAACCTTTGACCAGAGGCACTAAAGGGGAGCACAGTGGATTGATTCATACCCCCTCCCCCTGCCATGAGAAGAAGAAGAAGATGCGTAAATACTGGTACGTGCCACCGCCCAGCTTTGAGCACATCACCCTAATTCAGTACAAGGCCATGCAAGCTGCGGGTCAGATTCYAGCCCCTGCCCTTCTCTCGACCATGACCATGCCGGTGCCTGTGGTTGGGAGCCAGATGACCAGACAGGCCAGGTGTCTCTACATGGGCAACATCCCTTCTGGCATCACTGTGGAGGCAATGATGGACTTCTTCAATGCCCAGATGGGCTTGGGGAAGGGGGGGCTTGACTCAGGCCCTTGGCAACCCAGTCTTGGCTGTGCAGATAAAGCAGGACAAGAATTTTGCCTTTTTTCGGAGTTCAGGTCAGTAGATGAGATGACCCAAACCATGGCCTTTGATGGATCATCTTCCAGGGCCAGTCATTGAAGATTCGAAGGCCTCATGACTACCAGCCACTGTCTGGCATGTCAGAGAACCCCTCTGTTCATGTGCCTGGAGTTGTATCCACTGTAGTCCCAGACTGCCCACAAGCTGTTCATCTGGGGTCTGCCCAACTGCCTGAATGATGACCAGGTAAAAGAGCTGCTGACCTCCTCTGGGCCTCTCAGGGCCTTCAACTTGGTCAAGGATAGAGCCACAGGGCTCTCTAAGGGCCTTCTGTGAAACGTGGACATCAGCGTCACAGATCAGGCCACTGCAGGGCTGAATGGGATGCAGCTAGGGGACAAGAGGCTGCTTGTCCAGAGGGCAAGTGTAGGAGCCAAGAATGCCACGCTGGTGAGCCTCCCTCCTGAGCACCATCAGACACCTGTGACCCTTCACGTGCCAGCCCGATGAGCTCTCAGAAGCAAATGGGTGGTCACCCAATTCAGGTCCTGTGCCTTGTGAGCATGGTGCTGCCCAAGGAGCTCCTGGACGATGAGGAGTGTGAGGAGATCGTAGAGAACATACAAGACAAGTATAGCAAGTGTGGGCTGGTCAAATCCATTGAAATTCCCTGCCCCATGGACAGTGTCAAGGGGCCTGGCTGCAGAAAGATCTTTGTGGAGTTCATCTCTGTGTTTGACTGCCAAAAAGCCATGCAGGGTCTAACCAGCCACAAGTTCGCCAACAGAGTGGTGGTCACAAAATACTGTGATGGACTCTTAACCACCATCAGGACTTCTGGTAGAGGTAGCTGGGGAAGGGTGGGGCCAGGGCTGGCTGGGGACTTTCCCCCTACCTGTCCCCTCTTCCTTTTTCCTCTCTGAAGAAGATGGGCAGAGGAGTGATAGCCTGGCAGCCAGCAGCAACGAGAATGGCAGCAATTACGGGGGAGAGGGTTTGGGGGGGGGGGGTTAGGGCAGGAAGGGGACTGGGCAAGTGCACACAGATGCGCACACAGACCCAGAGGGAACAGGCTGGGATGGGGACTGTGTGTGCAGCAGGGCGGTCAGGACCCCACAGCCCCTCCCCAAACAGCCTCTTCTTATCCCTCACACCCGTTTACTCCTATCTTCCCCCATGGTAGGAACATAGCGTGTTTATATTTTATGGTCAAACTATTTTGAATTTTGTTGTCTGGCCCTCAGCACCCTGCCCTCTCCCTTTGCAGGACTACAGCTCCCATCCTCTGGCTTCTGGTCCTTCCTGTTCTCCACCCTGGTTTCTTAAGTAGTTGGTTCTTCTCCTTAGTTTTCCTGACCATCAACCCGTGGTCTCTGTCCCACTCCTTCTCTCTGGCAGTTTCATATTTGCTAATACAAATTTGCTCATTAAACATTTTGTTGTATTAGAGAGAGANGAGAGAGAGAGAGAGAGAGAGAGAGAGAGAGAGAGAGAGAGAGAGAATATGAATATGAGAATACGTCAGGCACAGAGCAGGGTAAATTATACTGATAACAATTCTAAGTCCTGAATAGAATTTCTTTCAGTTAGTATTAAAACACTGACCAGGCTGATTCCCAAAGAATTTAACCTGCTTAGAAATGTGGCATTGCTTATTCAAGACTTGTCTCTCTTTCCTGCTTCTAGTCTCTGAAGGGCCGTTTATATCCAGCATAAAAACCTGTGAGGCTTCCAGATCTCTCACTGCTGGGAACAGCTCTTTTAAAATTCTATATATAGTCAAGTGTTTCAGTGGACAAGAAATGTGTTTTTATAAAACTGTGAAATACTTACATGTGGCAGTTACCCACATGTGTGTTTTAATGCTTGTTCTATGCCTTGTCCTGAAAATGTTTTTGCAGCTAAAATTTTTGATCCACTAAAACCGGTCTGAAGTGATGCTTTTGCCCCCAGAGCCTAAAATTAGCAAATTTTAGAATTCCCTAAAAGTGAGCAGCTTTATCTCAGGAAGTGACAGTATTTCTAAGACATACACAAAGCTTCTACTAAACACACAAGAGCTGCAACTCTAAGGGAATTCTGTAAACAGATGGTGTCAGTTGGTACATGTCGTAGGACCAGATAGATCTGTTGGGGTCCTAACAGGGTGATAGCTGCGATGGTTGCCAGCACCTACTGGCTTGGTAAAAAGGCATCACGGTATATGTGAACTTGGGCCTCTGGTAGCAGTCAGGACTAAATGGTCTGCTCATTCATTTGGATTGCTAGTAAGCTGTGAACTTCACCCTTTGGAGGATTTCCCCCTGAAATTTCCTTAGAACAAAAATCTGTTTAATTATGCATCTAACAGAAACCAGACAGTAAGAATTAGATAGTTGCCAGAGTGAGTTCAGGAAGTATTATGAACTCAGTGGTGCCTGGCCTGTGAGAGTTGTGCTGTACAGTCTTCTGAAGCTCCAGAAGGACTGAGCTGCGGCCACGTGCTGCTCGGCCACGGGGTGTGTTCTGAGAAATGCATTAGCAGAGAGGCTGACACAGCCTTGAATGTTATAGAACTGCCCTTCATCATGAACRTGTTGAGTGGGGATGACCACAGTGGAGGCTCAGAGTACCACGGTTAGGATGTACTCAGTCCACAGCCACTGGCCATGCCCTCCACAGCCTCCGAATTCAACTGCTGAAGCTTAACTTCGTTTAGATAGGAACCTTTCATTGGCCAGGGAATGTGAACTCCTGGCCCTGCTCAGTCACATGTTCTTGCAGCTTGATATGGCTGGACATCATGGCCTGGCCAGTGTGAAGTCTGGGCAGCTGTGTTTTTGAGGCTTCCCAAAGGTGCCCCAAATACTTGTTTGTAGTCTAGACTAGGTTAGCATGATATCAGAGACATGAATATCTTCCAGAATACCATCTCCAGATGCCCTTTGGGCAACCCAGCCAAACAGACTGAGTATAGAGTCTGATATTTCACTATGGTCTCTTGAGTCAAGAGACATGGAAATATAAGATACATGAGGTGGCTGCTGGTAGATGGCATACTGTGTATAAAACAGTATRCTTTTTACAAGTATGAGTGCTTTAAACATAAATAAGAGTATAGTAAATATATTAACCAATAACATAATTATTACCATTATGGAGTCCTTTGTAATATACATAATTGTGCTTTTTAAAAAAAATTTGGAACATTGAATTTAGTACAAACCTTTAAGGGAAGAAGCTTTTCAAATTGGATGATATTCTAGTACAGTTTTGAATATGTACATATAAAAGCTTTCCAAGACTTACCCTGTCTTAGGGTTTCTGTTGCTGTGAAGAGACACTGCAACCATGGCAACTCTTATAACGAAAAACATTTAATTGGGGCTGTCTCACAGTTCAGAGGTATAGTCCATTTTTGTCATGGTGGGAAACATGGTGGCATGCAGCCAGACATGGTGTTGGAGAGGTAGCTGAGAGTTGTATATCCAGATCAGTAGGCAGTAGGAAAAGAGTTACCCACTGGGCAAGCCCACCCCCTGTGACACACTTCCTCCAACAAGGTCACACTTCCTAATAGTGCCCCTCCCTATGGGCCTATGGGGCCATTTTTATTCTAACTACCACATACCCCAAATACATAGCACATTTCCATGCCACTATTGGAAGTATTTTAGCACCCCACCACCAACAGCAAAACTAAAGAACCAGGAATAGGCTATCAGAAAGAACTGAACATTTAATGCACTACCACAGTCTTCCTTTAGAAGTAGAATGTGGGAGCTGAGTTCAGGGAGCCTAGGACTTGTCCCTAAGAATAGCTATGACTGGAAAGCTGCATGCGTCAGGCCCCATCAGTAATAGGCCTCTGGAGACTACCTGGGGCTTGTTTCTGTAGTGAGTGTAAGTAAGTATTCAAAGAACCACTGAGTCACAGTGTCCCCACCTTGCTCTCCTTCCTTCTCACACAGCAGAGAAGCCTTGTTTTGCTTGGAGTCGCTTTAAGTGACTATAATTTGGGCTGAGTTGTTTTTTAAATTGAAATACAATCTATAGGCATTTGTGTTCACAGATTTATTTTATTTTGAGACAAAGCCTTATTATGTAACCCTATCTGGAATTCACTATAAAGACCGTGCTGACCTGGAACTCACAGAGATCTGCCTTCTATCTCACAAGTGCTAGGATTAAATATGCCACCAAATTTGGCTTGATTTTCCCCCTTTTGTTTTTTAAATTTTACTTCTTTAGTATATGCGTATGGGTATTTTGCCTCTGTGTATGTCTTCGTACCACCTATGGCGGTCAGAGAAGACATCAGAGTCCCTGAAACTATAGTTGTACATGGTTGTGAGCAGTCCTTCATATGAGCAGTGGGAATTGAACCCACGTGCTGAGTCGTCTCCCAGCTTTAATTTTCCCTTTCTTTAAGGAAAGGTTAGTTTGATTTATTTTTATTAGGTAATGACTGGTTCTTAATGTCTGCTTAGGTGCTTAGGTATGCTTCCCACCCCCCACCCCCGAGTGAGATTGTATGTGAGTTTCCATTGAGGGAAGAACTTGTAACAGGAAGATCTTAAAAGATACATACATTCATACATCTCTTATGTGATTTATATCTGTATGGGAAGGCTGGTTAAAGTAATAAAAAGTATGTTACCACAAGGGAAGTAATGCTGAAAAAGAAACAGTTTTCTTTCTCTGCTCTCAGCCCTACAGAGTAAGTGTTGTGATTTGATTATATTCAGTACACTGTCGGAACACTAACATTCTATAAGAGTTACATTTGGTGCACTGTTGAGCTGAGCGTTCTAGAAGAGCCCTTAAACCCACAGTATAGTCAGTGCTTTGAGCTTTTCAGAGGTTTCATCAATTCCCATGTGCTTCCATGTAAACCTCCTCATGGCTGAGAAGTAGACAGGACACATGCTAAATTAATTCCCTAAAGATAAAAACTGAAGCCAAAGCTTGGACAAATTATTATACTAAACTTCTGGATCTTTGATTACCTGCTATTTACAGTGGAATTTTACCACCTTAAATTTGGAAGAACTGAATGAATGACATCCACTGAGTACACTGTGCTGAGGTTGTGACAACCATATTTTTTACATCGACTTAGTGGAGAGGATTTAAAGCGTACATATCATTCCTGCCTTACTGGGTTTTGCTTTGTTTTCCTTTTGGTAGAGGATCTTCAAATGCTTCCTTAAAGGAAGAGGACTATAAGGAGCCTCCACTGTTCCATTCTGGGGATAACTACCCCTTATCTGATGGAGATTGGTCCCCATTAGAAACGTGAGTATCCTTGAAATTTCTGTTTCTTAAGGGAAAGGGAGGCTTATCAGTAGCTTTTATGTTGTTTGATAGTGATACCACTTTCTATTTGTGTAATAGAGTAATCATTAGATAAAAYTTAACATGAATATAAACTGATTTTCAACAACCATGTTGTTCCTAAATTTAATCTTATTCTAATGGCACTTACCAGTTCTAAATTTGAATACTCAACCTAGAATTTGCCTACCTATCACTAAATTTTAGGTCTTTGGTATCATAACACAGTGAGAGAACATGTGGCCATACTGTTATTTCTCTGATCAAACCTTTAGATATTAAGTGTTGTTTTTTAATTTATGTGTTTTATGTGTAAGGACATTTTGTCTACATATATGTCTATGTACTGTGTGCATGCCTGGTGCTCACAGAAGCCACGGAAGAGAACGATCCCCTAGGACGTTGTGAATGCAGGTGACTAGACGTTGCAGACAACTGTGAGCAGCCGTGGGGTTGCTGGGAACCCGGGCCCTCCAGCTCTTTACCACTGAGCCATTACAAAGTCCCATACTGACTGACTGTTGAGACCACCTTCCTGTGTGTTTTTTGTCTTACAAAATTGCCTGTATCATTGGTTTTCTCTGAGAAACAAATAATACATACCATGAAGAGTCTACAGAGGGCCTAGGAAGCCCTTAATAATCCTAACTGGCATTTTTATTTCATTAAAGAACTCAAGTGGAATTAGTACTTGATGTTTCCCTCAGGGGAATGTGTATGCTAGCAACTGACATACTAAAGCCGACCATGCTCTGTGAGGCTCTGTGAGGCTCACCTAGACTTAAGCCTGGCTTCCTTTGTTCTTGTGTTTGCAGCACTTACCCACAGGCAGTGTGCCCCAAGAGTGACTCGGAGCTAGAGGTGAAGCCATCCGAGAGCCTCCTCAGATCTGAATCGCACATGGAGTGGACGTGGGGTGGGTTTCCAGAGTCCACCAAGGTAAGGGGCTCATGGGAAAGACTGACTAAATATTAGTAAAGAGTGTTTTCCTCCGTTAAATGAAGGAAGAGAGTTCTTACTGAACTCAGGATTATGATGGCATTACCCTCTTGTGGTTAAAAAAGTATTTTAAAAAGTAAATAAAAATTAACATTTTCATAACATTCCCACTGTACATTTACTTGTAACTGAAGGAATCCAGTATCTTTTGTGTTTCTGACAAATAATGTTGATTACAAATAAACAGAAAAAAATTAAAGATACCTAAAGGAAATTAGAGTTTCCACACTGAAATCTTAATAACTAAAGGTAGGGTGAGCCATAGCTCAGATGGTAAAGGTTTGCCTTCCATACTCAAGACATTGGTTCTGTCCCCAGCATCAGGCAGGAGAAAGTTCATAAAACTTTTCAGCTGTTCACACTGAAAGATTAATCAACCGAAAGATCCGTTTCATGGAATCATTTAGATCTTCTGTTGAATTCAGTTTTGCTAAAAGATAAATGTACTTGGTTTTGATTGACTGCTTTAAGGAGCACTGGGATCATGTAGTATGATGAGGTTCCCATGTATACATACTATGAGCTGTTTCAAGATGAGCATTCTCTGTCTTAGACTCTGAAAACTGTCTATACAGTTTTTCCCAGTGTGTGAGTCTGATGATTATAGTTTTGAATGTAATTCTTATAAACATCATGACATTGAACAAAATATAGTTATTTTGTCAAATTGTRTCCTGTTTCACACACAAAAATCTAATGAATGTATTACCATATATAAAATTAACCATAACAAATACATTTGAAGTTAGTTTTTAAACAATTCACCTTTGCAGGTCACCAAAAGAGAACGATATGACTATCATCCAAGGACAGCTACAATTACGCCATCAGAGAACACTCATTTTAGGGTAATTCCCAGTGAAGACAGCCTGATAAGAGAAGTTGAGAAGGATGCTACTGTTGAAGATACTACCTGTACCATAGTGAAACCCAAACCTAGAGCCCTGTGTAAGCAACTGAGTGATGCAGCTTCTACTGAACTTCCCGAATCGCCTCTTGAAGCACCTCAGATTTCATCTCTATTAGATGCAGACCCTGTTCCCAGCCCATCAGCAGAGGCTCCCTCAGAACCCAAACCAGCTGCTAAAGTAGACTCACCAACAAAGAAGAAAGGTAATTGCTTGACATCACATACCATCAGTGTAGATGGCATGTTGTTTCAATGTTTTAAGTACTATGCCATAACCCATCAGTGTAGATGGCATTTATCTCAGTGTTTTAAGTACCATGTGATAGCCCTTTGTGGTTTTGCTCTCCAGTCAGAATCTTTCCCCAAACTTATCCATTGTGGCTTCTCTTGCTCTCTAAATTTCTACCAAAAAAAGACTACCATGCTTTTGTTTTGGTCTTCCGAGTCAATACTCAGAAGGCTTTTAAGAAGTATTTAGTAAGAAGTAATGAATGAGTTCCAACCTGTTGATGAGCATAGTGACTACCATTGTCAACATGAAGAAACCATACATGTCTTCCCCAAGCATACTAAGTATTTGTGCTGTGCTTTTACATTAAGGTCCTACCAAGAGTCATGTGCTGTCTTGAATTATTAACTAAGAATGGTAGTGAATGAAATCTTAAATGACCTTTTGCTTAAATAGAAATACAAATGGAACAGAGGAAAATGTTTTCTTAGACATCTGCTTAACTGAAGCAAAATCAACTCTTTTGTAGGTTTTGTATGGTTTAAGAGCAAATGTCTACTAGGGGATAGAGATGAGTCTGATGGTCAAGAGCAAGGGCTGCGTTTCTAGAGGACCCAGGCTTGATTCCCAGTAGTCACTTGGCAGCTCATGACTGTGATTCCAGTTCCAGGGGGTCCAGCGCCCTCTTCTGGCCCCTGTGGGCACCAGGCACACAGCCATATATCAAGCAAAACATGCATATACCTAAAATAAAAATACTTTTTAAGTGTCCACTAATTATTAGTGCTTTCTTTCAGTAATTTTCCTCCTAAACTGGTGTGCAGACTGAGCAGTCCAGCTCTTGTCACAACCACTTACTCTATATCAGTTGTTTTAGATCAGGCTTGTTGCTAAAAGATACACAGTCACGCAATGAGATCCAGAAACTACACACTCTGAATGCTAGCTTGGAGTCTATATATATATATATATATATATATATATATATATATATATGAATGATCTCCCCCTGTCATATTTAGCTGAATAACTAACTGCTTCACTTTGAAGGAAGAAAAAAAAATCAAACATTCTATTATCACAAACTAATACAGGCTCATATCATTCAGTAATAAGTTGTTCAAACTAAGAGTGTTGGCTGTGCAGGGTGTTTGTGGCCAAATCTGACACATAGCTGGTGGTGGCTTTGACCAACATCTACATAGTGTTTGTTCTGTTCTAAGAACTGTTAGGGGGCGTAACCAGTTCTCATTTGGTAGATGCTTGGTTTTGATATAGGACATTGCGTAGGAATTTATAGACATGGGAGCTCAGAAAGGTTCCTGCCATTTCTGGCTTTATTCTTTCCACCTCCCCCCAAACGTGATTATGAAAGTTTTATACATTCTGTGGTTCACTTAATGGCAGGGATATTGTCTAAGAAGTATGTCCTTGGGCAGTTTAGTATTGTGTGAACATTACAGTGTTTTTATACAGTATAAATCAATTGACCTGGCTTCTTGTTGCAATCGGGAGACACAGGGAAGATGAAATGGTGCCGTTGCCAGTATAGAATGGCACACCTTTATATCGGTAGGCAGATGGGAGTATGCCCTAAAATAGTTATAAGTAATAAATATATAAATAAGTCACTGTTATCATTATTAAGATATTCTGTACATAATTGGGTATACATACTAACATAGAAGTAACAGTACCCCATAGATGTGTTTACACCACCACCATCACAAACATGTCATCCTAAGATGCTATAGTTGCCAAGTGTCACTAGGTGGCAGACATTTCCAGGTGCATTATAGTATTTTGGGACCATCATTGTCTCTTTATCCACTAAAGTGTCATTATGTGGTACAGTGCACAGCTGTATCTCCGCCATCTCTTGACTTAAAAACAGAAAGCAAGTTCTAGACATTGTGACATTTACTCTTAAGTACCCCAGGACATGCTACCTAAGTATGTTCTCCATATAGCTACAGTACTGTTACACACACACAGAGAGAGACAGAGATGGAGATAAACAGACACATACATAGACACACACACACACACACACACACACACACACACACACACACACASACACACAGACACAGACACAGAGTGAGCACAGGCCAGGACAATGTAGAAAACAGGATAGGGTCTGATCCCGGGACCTTGCTTTAGGCAGATAGTGGTCCATCTTGCTTAGAAAACTTTATTTTACTACAGAATTGTAAGTAGAGAATAAATTCTTACCTCTGTATTTTTTTTTTATTTTAAATTAACAGGTGTTCACAAAAGAAGCCAGCACCAGGGACCTGATGACATTTACCTTGATGACTTAAAGGCTCTTGAGCCTGAAGTGGCAGCTCTCTATTTCCCTAAAAGGTGGTGTATGCTAGTGTGTTGAGGAGTGAACAGCTTGAGATACTCTGAGCAAGAGCAACAGAGTGATTATCTTTTAGCCAAATCTGCTTATTGCTTCTGGTTTGGGGAAGTTCATAAATAGTGTGTGCTGTTTTAGCTATAGTGACTTGAAAGTATTACTTGTTTATGAAAACATATAAAAATATTTGACTTTAGAATTTAATCCCCCACCTCATGTGTATGTGTGTGTGCACATGTGTATGCTCGTGTGTGTGTGTGTGTGTGTGTGTCTGTGCAGAGGACAGAGAACTCAGTTGATTCTTTATACCATTCAGGTTCCAGGGATCCAACTCAGGCTGTCAGACTCTCATAGCGAACCATCTTGGAGCCCTAGTTTAGTGTGCTCTTTGCAGTTGTTAATAACAAACCAAATATGCTTGAGGAAAGTTTTTGGCATTTGTTTTATGTAATTATGTATTTTAAAATAGTACATCTCAGTTCGCAAGTGTTATACAAAGACTTTCTCCACTCTTCTGAAGAGTGTGAAGCCCCTTGTGAACCTAGTCATATAACGCTTCCTTCCGGGGACCCTGCATCCTCGTCCTCATGTTGCTCACAGCTCCGCCCTGCCAGAGCACCGTTGTACCCATCCCTTGCTGTTTTAAAGCAGTGTGACCGTGAACCTCAAGCAGTATACGTTGACTGTATTCCCAGGTTCTTTTAACCTTAGAGGAATTACTACATCATACACTGGTTATAAAACTATTCTCTTCTCAGGAAGAATCTACTGAGCCTTATACACAACTATATTTTTTAATAAGTTATTGGGAAGACATACTTCATTTTTACTTGGAATACATAAATATATTTTTAACATGTATTTTTGGGAGGTTCTTAAAGTTCCTTCCTAACTCAATACCTTATTTTAAAATACATACTTCATTTGAAAAATGGCTTTTTAAAAATGGAAGAATTGAAATTGCTCCAGTTTTTTAAGGGTAGAAAAATTCAAATGTAATCTATTAGAATTATGACTTTCTCAAGCCTGGCAGTAGTGACACACACCTTTAATTCTGGTACTTGGGAGGTGGAGGCAGGTGGATCTCTGAGTTTGAGAGCAGACTGGTCTACAGAGCAAACTCAGGACAGCCAAGGCTACATAGAGAAACCCTGTTTCAAAAACAAAACAGAAAAAGGAGGAGGGGGAGGGAGAAAGGGAGAAAGAAAGATAGATTTGTGACTTTGTCTCATATTTCCTGACCCTTTTACTTTACTTTCACAATAAGAAATAGACCATGACTAAGGACAGACATGCATGGTGGCACACACCTTTAATCCAGTGCTTGGGAAGCAAAAGCTGGTAGCTCTCTGTAACTGAGTTAGAGGCCAGCCTGGTCTACAAATCCAGTTTCAGGATTGCCTTACAAAGCTATATGATAGAGAAACCTGGTCTCAAAAAGAAAGGGGGCGGGGTGGGAATAATCACTAAGACAGTGGAATATCACGGTACTTGGTAATAACTTTACAGTTAAGGTACTGTCTGTTCACTAGCCACACTTAGCTTGAGGACTGACTACTGAGGCATGTCATAATTGTGCTGTGTCTTGCTTATCACCCTCTGTTACTAAATTGTCATAGTTTATACAGCCAAACTGTATAAACATGTCCCATCATCCCTGTGGGTTTGGCAGCTTGCTGAGTCAGATGGCATCCCCGTGTTGACATGTTGTTACTGTTGGATGACTCCAGCTGCTGCAACTGATAAAGCTAGTGGTGGGGGGGGGGCCCCACCCCACACAGGAGTTCTTCTATCTCAGGAGCTAAGAGTACACAGCCAGCTTCTGTTCTCTTCTGAGTGTGGTGTTGCCTTTCTGCCCCTCCCTGCATGGGTTTGCTGCTCTGTCCTCTCACTGAGCGTGGCTCTCTAACCCTTTTTAATGAAGAGACAATTTGTCCTTCCATTTCATGTCCATTTGGAGGTGTACATTACAGTTAAGAGACAATTTCCCCAAACCTAAAACTCCTCCCTAGTCTGAACTTGTCTGCACATCTGCGCTGCTGCCACCTACGACTCCACTTTTAGGTTTTTTGTTTCTTTCCAAAGTTCATGTGGATCTCACCCAGATGTGTCACGCTTTGTCTTGCTTTAATAAAACTTTAAGAATCCTGCCTTCTTGTGTTAGGGATGTGATTTAGTGGCCAAATGCCTGCTTAGGGTCCTGAGTTCAATTCCCAGTATTAAAAAATTTCCCCTGACTTCTAGGAAAAATCTGAACATATCAAATATTATACTAAATATTGACTGAAGTTTAAAATAGTTAATRGCTGTAAGAGCTACAGTATTCCATTTCCTTATTTATGTTCCAAACCAAAAGGTTTCCAATGCACTGGCCCTCTAGCACTAAACTTTCTGTGCCTTGTCTAGAAAATAATAGTGAAGTCAGTGCTGCAATGACAGTCTGCATTTTCCTGGTGGCCAAGCCTTCTGTGTACTTTTTCTTGAGTAATTCCTGCTTTTTAAATTAGTTTAGTTTTAGAGTGTATTAAGTTAGCTTGATTTAAGAATACAGCCTTGACCTAGTAATTTTCTCCAGACTGCATATTACCATGGCTTTTTCCTGGAATGCAAGATCAAAGCACTTCCAAATGTCAGATTTTTCTTAACTGTCCTGTTATTTCATAATGGCAATTTAAGTTAGTGCTTTAAACTTCTCCTATAATTATAGTCAGGAAGTCTTCAGTTGAAAGTTCAGCACCATTGTGAAGTGTTACCTACATTGACAGTTAATTTTTTTCTTATTTAGATTCTTACTAATATCATTTATGATGGGATTGTTTAGACACTACTTTATAAATGTGTAGAGTGGGGTCACTGGGAATATAGCTTGGTGTGGGTAAGAATGCTTATCTGTGATAACATAAGACCCTGAGTTCAAATCATTAGTACACACACAAAGAAAGGTGTGGCTGCTTCACATGCCTGTAACTCCAGCGTAAGGTGATGGAGACGGGTAGAGAGATCCAGGTGCTCTCTTGTTGACCTAGTAATTTGGCCCAGAGGGAAAGCCTGCAGCTCAAGAAGGCACGTGTTTGAAGGCCAATGAGCCTAAGAGTGATGGAGGAAGACCTGCCTGACATCATGCTCTGCATCTCCCTGGGTCGGTGTGTGTGTGTGTGTGTGTGTGTGTGTGTGTGTGTGTGTTGATATGTGTACGTCATGCCACACTTACATGCATGCATCTTGTTCTCATACATCTCAGAAGTTATATTCGATTTTCTGTCTATTCATCTTAGGGGATAAGCTGTTTGATTTGAAATCCTAGAGGACCATACACTAAGCCAAAAGTATAAGAAGTCATGACAGAATAAACACTTCTTTCTCCTTCCCTTCCTTCTGCTACAGTGACACGGATCCAGGTTCCAGGCAGTGGCCTGAGTCTGACACATTCTCTGGTTCTCAGTCCCCACAGTCTGTGGGAAGTGCAGCTGCAGACAGTGGCACCGAGTGCCTCTCAGACTCTGCCATGGACTTGCCTGATGTGACTCTCTCCCTCTGTGGAGGCCTCAGTGAGAATGGAGAGATTTCTAAAGGTATGCTGGACAGCCATGCCTGGTCATCACTTGATTTAAAGTCTGTCCTTCTGTACAGATTCGGTTCAATAAATTACTGGCAAGAGAAAAATTATAATGAGAAATGTACTTTGAAACATTGAATGTTGTCTAAATTCTTGACTGGCCCTTATCAGTATAGGTACTTTCCCATAAAGACACAACCTTAGAGCCTTAGAGTACCTTTGAGTGGAGAAGTTTTGTGAGGACCTCGACTTTGAAGATTCTGATTTCAAATTCAGAATTTGATAACTCACAGGCTGTGCGCACTGCAGAGCAGCGAGGTGGGCTCACACTGCATTGATCCTGCTTGTGTGTAAACATTCCCAGTTGCCTTCCTAACAAGCACCAGGACTCAAAAGCTGTGGGGCAGTGGCTGTCCACCAAGTAGATAGTAGCAAAAGAGTGGGATTACCTGTCTCCTGCTTGAAAGATGTCTGTCCCACGTTCTTATACCTCCCACCTCCTGTCCTAAAGATTGAATATGGAGCAATTAGCTACTAAGCAATGTATCTTAGGTGTACCAGATCCCTCTTGATTTTAGTTTAAATAACCCTGAACCAAGTTGCTTAGGTTGACCTATGTAGTCTGGACAGATCTGGTTCCTTCAGTTTTCTTGTCTCTGGCAATTTTATATTCATTTTAAATTAATTTTTTTCTCAGTTTTCCACTGCCCTGTAATGGCTGTTTCTAAGAGACAAGATTTCTTTCCCATGACTAACACCATCACTTTAGTGCTATCCTCTGTCTCCTCCCCTTCAGAGAACTAAAAAAGTGAAGAGAGACTGGGTGAACACAGCCCTAGACCTGCCTCAAAGTGGGGCGGGGGTGCATGTTACAAAATGGTATCAGCACAGGTGTTGGGTGGGGCAGGGGTGCATGCTACAGAATGTTATCAGCACAATATTTTAGATGGGTTTGGGGGTTAGTTTTTTTGAGTCCTAAAAATATGGAAGTGTCTTGACCAATATGGAAAACATAGCTTTGGGTTTTTTTGTTTGTTTGTTTGTTTGTTTTTTTAAGAAGCCTTTTTTAGGCCCCCAAGTCCTTTAGTCCAGAGCACTGTAAGCATCCTGCTGCAAGGACCTTTGCACTCCCGCCATGCTGACCTGAACATTGTTTGCTTTACAGAGAAGTTCATGGAGCATATCATCACTTACCATGAGTTTGCAGAAAACCCTGGCCTTATTGACAACCCAAAYCTTGTAATACGGATATATAACCGGTAAATACTGATGCTTTTTCATTGTTAAGTACTCTACAGTATTTACTGTCAAAGTTTTCCTTACTTTAAAGTTTGTGATCCTGTAAATGAGCCAACAGACAATGGTTTGTGAGGCCAGAGCTTCAGGTTATTGCTGCCTAAGTTCTTGAGACACTTTTTTTTCCTATGGGTTTCTCAGAGAAATTCAGTTTAAAGAAAGTCTTCAAAATTTAGATGCATATCTCGTTATTGGAAAGAATAAACAATCTGATAAGTTATTTTTTTCTCTTGTCTTCCAACCCTCCCTCTGCCTCTGACCGTCTGTCCCAACCCTGCTTTCCTTCTGACACCCTCTGTGTAATGGTTTTGCACGATTTGTTTCTCATAGTTACTACAACTGGGCGTTGGCTGCTCCCATGATCCTTAGCTTACAGGTATTTCAGAAGAGTTTGCCTAAGGTGAGTGATTGTGCTTGAAGCCTTCTTCGAAGAATCTGTAACTTACAACAGTCAAAAAGTTTATATTCTGTAATTTGGGGTTCTAGTCAAGGTTTTGAGTTTAGTATTTTCTATCAGAGATCCAAATTGCTGTATTTGCCCCCTAAGGCCATCCCAGACCCAACAAGAGGGTGATGCTGTGCACACCCCCTAACCCACCTGGTGCTCCAGGGCCGTTGGGTGCTGTGAGGACTTGGCGTGGGAACAGAGCCAGTAGACGTGGGCCTCCAAGAGTGTCAGTGGCTGCCATGGGCATAAGGCTTGTTATAATAATGTATACATTCTGCATCCTTCCTTCAAGGAATGTCCTCTTTGTTAACATTAATGACTCCATGTTAATCTATAACAGCATGAATCTGGGAGGTGAAGGTGTGTCTAATGTCTCAGCAAAATGGTAAACACTGGGACCTTCAGGAGAGCTCTTATAAAAGGCTGTGGAAAAGAACTCTAAAAACATGAGTTCAAAAATAAATAATTTCTCAACTATGCAAAAAATAAGGATGTGATATGAACTGTATGAGGGACTTCGTGAATCTAAAGGAACCGAGGCAGCTGCATTAATGAGCCAGCTTGTCAGAAAAAAACAAAGGCAGGCAGATTCCTGAGGTCAGGGTCAGTCTGGGAATACAAGTAGTCCAAGCTGAGGTGTAGTAGGAATGGTAATTTCAGGATAGGTCCCACCTAGCTAGCTTAGCATGTGTGGGTAACAGAGCCAGGCAGATCTCTGAATTCTTTTGCACTGTTAAAAGGAAATGTGTGCTTGCTGTCTCCTAAGAATTAAGGGACTGGGGTCACAGGATGCTTGTCCATAGAATAATCAAAAGGGAACCTGGAATAAATAACTGAATTGATATATAAATAAAAAATGGGACTTTTGGTCTGCTTGAGATGAGCTAGTAGAAAGCAATAGCATTTTTTTAAAGAATTTTCTCTAAAGAGAGCTGAGCTATCTGAAGATATCTGGAGAGTGAAAACAGCTCTTCCAAGATTTTTTTTCTAACAGGATTTCTGACTTTAGTTAGAAAATCCATGGAAAGCAAACACAGTTCTTTTAGAAGTTTTCTGCCTTCTGATTTTGATTGGAAAACCCAAAGATTACTTTTAGAATTCTTTCTATCAGGATTTCTGACTCTGGTCAGAAAACCCAGGAGCTATCCAGATAGCTTTTAGAATTTTTACTAGGAGAGAGCTGTCTCAAGCAGAAAACTGGCTGTCTCAACTAGAGAGTTTTGAGAATAGGAAAAAAAAAAGAAGAAGAAAGAAAAAGAAAGCTATCTAGAGCAGAGCAGAACAGAGAGAGAGAGCGNGAGAGAGAGAGAGAGAGAGAGAGAGAGAGAGAGAGAGAGAGAGAGAGAGAATATGAGAGCAGTCTAGAAATAGCCATCTCAGAAGAACCAGCCTGGACCCATGATTTTGCTTCCAGACAATTCTTTTCACCACTCCCAAACACCTGTCTCAGGAACCAGGCCTAGATCAGGCTGGTCCTTGTCCCATTCTCTAGAAAGGCACTGTCTACAGGGTAATGTAGTGAGGATGCAATGATTTACAACCCTAGATCTGTCTCATGGATTGACCTTCACTGTTGGCAGGCCACAGTCGAGTCCTGGGTTAAAGACAAGATGCCAAAGAAATCTGGTCGATGGTGGTTTTGGCGAAAGAAAGAAAGCATGACCAAACAGGTAATGAATCTGATTATTTTAAAGCAACTCTTTCTGCTACTCATAAGAAGCAGACAAGAGGCACTGTGTGCATAACAGCGCTCAGCAGCTGTGAGGGTCACTGCACTGTGCTGGTGCTCTTTACAGTGATGTGATTCATGGAGATGCTTCAGCGCCATTTTGGGATAGAGCTGGGTGGACCTGGGGCTAACTTTGAATGTGTCTCCAGAGCTCTGCTCCTTCTACTTCCTATGTCACGTCTGTGGCATGAGTAACTAGTTATAATCCTACACAAATCTGCATGCAAACGAGGGATAKCCCTTTAGCAGAGCAGCAGAAGAGAAGGCTTGTTCAGAGACCCACACTCATTGAGTCTTCATTTTCCCAAAGCCTTCAAAGGGAGAGCATTCTGGGAGTWTTACTTGTTGCTTTCCAGATAGCAGAAGGTTGGTCCTGCTTTACCAAATTCATCTGTATATCAGTGTGGTCTCTGGCTGCCTTTCTCCCTCCTGCAGGACCAAGCAGGTGGAGACAGGACTAGTCACTTCTGCAGGGMGGTCCAGGTCGTCTTACTAGTGACCTGACCATTGGGCCAGTTATATGTTGTGGTTTACATAGTACTCCTTAAGTTCTCTGCTAGCTCCTCAGGACAGCTTTTTATAAGCAGAATATGATGTCTGCCCTTCAAGCTTCAAGTAGAAAAATTCTCAAGTTTCCAGTTATATATTGAGATTTTGTTTCTTAGTGAGGACTGCAGCTAAAGTCTAGAGAAACATTCTACATTAATGGTATCTTTCTTTGCAGTTGCCAGAGACCAAGGAGGGAAAATCTGAGGTCCCTCCAGCAAATGACCTGCCCTCCAGTGCTGAGGAGCCAACCAGTGCCAGGTGGGTACCTTGTCCTTTCTCCTAACTCACAGCACTTGGTCAATTCCTGCTTGACTGTTAAAGCAATTCTGCTGAATATGTAGCCAGAAATACCTTTTTTCTATAGAGAGACATGACACTAAGTGGCTTGATGATGTCTCTTGTTAGTTCAGAGCTGCCTTTCCTAGTTTACAGGACTAAATGCACACATCAGCACTCAACTGTTCTGCCTGTCACAGGGCCAGGATGCTAGGAAAGGCAGAGCTTGGGGAAGGGATCATCCTGGACATAATCAGAGCTCTGGTCCTCTCTCTGCTCCCCTGCTTTTCAGGTGTCAGAGGGGACATGAAAAGACTTCTGAAGGGCTGGTTGGGTGCATTTGAGTTGGCTGAGCCTGAGCAAAGTTGAGCATGTTGTGTGCTCCTGGGCTTGCATTCCCAGCCCCTGCGCTAAAGACAATCCTCGTTTATCTCCTTGGTCTTCTTAAGTCAATCTACTAACATTAGAATACTCCCTGCTGTGTCCAGAGGATGCCATGGGTCTACCGCTCACTTTGCTAATGATGTTTTAAAAGACAGAGAAGTAACTGCCTGCCACTTACAGGGAGGAGGATGGCGGACCTTTACATTTGTGACCCGGTGGTTATGGCATAAGTAATGAATGTGGACAAGTAGTGGTAGAAAGGTAGACCTAGAAAGGCCTGAGGGTTTGGTTTTGAGACCAAGTCTTCCTATATAGCCCAGCCTTGAGCAGCTCCTTCTGCTTCTGCCTTAGCCCTCTCAGGACTAGGATTATGGACGTGTGGTACCTGTTTATTTTCTTGTCCTAAATTATAAAAGCTCATCAGTCAGATACACTGCCTATTTGTAACTAGTTTGATGTTGAATAGACCTGCAGAGAATGACACTTCTAGCGACGAGGGGTCACAGGAGTTGGAAGAAACCATCAAAGTTGACCCCATCTCAATGGAGACATTGAGTCACTGTGGGACAGCCTCATATAAGAAGTCTCTCCGACTCTCCTCGGACCAGATAGTAAGTAGTATGCGCTAGAGCTGTGTTTATATAAATGCTCCTCACTAGGAGAGCAGCRCCCCACACCTGGTGAACTTGTGACATGGGTTCCTCCCCACCTAGACCTTGTGCCTTAGTGTCTGGAAATGAACCAAGGAATGGCTGTTTTCAGCTGGCTTCTTTGGTGAATCTTATTTCACACTCAGCCCAGGACCGTGAGCTGCCTCTTAAGACTCATAACAGCAGAGCAGTGACATATACAGTACAATGCCTATGTCACACTTCTTCACATTGTCACTAGGAAATGGCTTTACTGGGCTGAGCATGAGGCTGCGGCCAGGCAGTGATTTCAGGTGCGATGGAGGATAGGAAGGCTTTGTTTTGGGTGGGGCATCAGGAAATCCTTGGAATTAGAAAACAGTAGTCAAGCAGTGTGACTTCCTCAACCATTGTGACCATGCTTACGTTTGGGCTAGACTACATGCTAACACCAAAGAAACCACATGCCCTGAGTTCTGTTGTAAAGCTTTAAACTCTGTTCCAAAGTGCATATTTTCAGCTCTCTTTAATATTGTGCTTTTCATAAAAGGCGAAACTGAAGCTCCACGATGGCCCCAATGACGTCGTATTCAGCATTACAACCCAGTACCAGGGCACCTGCCGGTGTGCGGGCACCATCTACCTGTGGAACTGGAATGACAAAATCATCATTTCTGACATCGATGGGACAATAACCAAGTAAGCTCAAGCCTCCTGAGGGGAGGGGGAAGGATATGAGTTGGGGAAGGCATCAGTCCTCACTAGTGAGAATGTCCCTTAAGCCATACGCTCTAAGATGTCCTGAAAGCAGCCCAAGTGAAGTCATTTGATGGCTGACGAAGTGAATGGAACCGTACTGTCCAAATTCCAATATTCAAAGAAGACAAGCTGTTAAAATTTTAGGGATGAGAGGGAAGAGATGTGTTAGTAAATTATCTCTGAAAATAAATATTGGGCTCTCCTGTAACACTGCTTTTAGGAGTGCTTCAGTGTATATCATTACAGGGCTAAAGGCTGCCTTGCGGCTGCACAAGATCAGAATAATACCATCCTGGTACATTGTACCCAGCTTTCCCCCCACTTAGTGTTTGGCAGCCAGTGTGGAGAATGATTGGCATAAGCATTGGATTTCTGGTATCTGCTTCTGTGTCTGCCCTCTTGCCAGGTCTGACGCTCTGGGACAGATCCTCCCACAGCTGGGTAAAGACTGGACTCATCAGGGCATAGCTAGGCTCTACCACTCCATCAATGAGTAAGTACCTGCTCTCCAGTGTCCTTCTGCTTCAGCTCTGACTAAGAACTGGAGAAAAATAAATCGTCAGCCTTGTGTGCATTGTGTATTTATGGCCTGCATAGTTTAGCTTTGTTTTCAAGCGTGTACTTGGTATCCTATTAATGGGTTTTATGCGCATTAGCTCAGCTCAGTTTTAGGCTCTGCTGACTTACCTGTGTAGTCAAAATGTTAATTATTTTTAGCTAGAATTTATCAGGAAGGCTGGTTCTCACCTTGGTTTATTTACTGGGCAGATAGCAGACATGTAGAAGACAATTCCTTAAGGAAACACTAGCTGTCCTTTTTGGGATCCTAGCATGTCCACGGTCCATGAGATATATAGTACTCATCTTATAATTCTATGGTAGGAAACCAGAATGTGTCAGTTCCTTTGCTGTAACTTTATTCCCTATCCCAGAGAATGGTGTGTGTCCAACAAAATGTCCTTAAAATAAGGCCCCTTAGATAGTTATTTTACAGCAAATACCATAAAGATAGTCCAGTTTTGTCCATTCTGGATCTTTTTCTGAGCTAGGTGTAGCATGTGCTCTCTGTCAATGCTTTTCAGTTTAACATCCATTTTGCACATTTTGCACATTGGATCTGATAAAAGAAAATTGTCTTTTCCTTATCCAAAAGATAAACCTAACCAGGTTGCATGTATGTGTGTGTCTGTTGTCTTAGGAATGGTTACAAGTTTCTGTACTGTTCTGCACGTGCCATCGGCATGGCCGACATGACTCGTGGTTATCTGCACTGGGTCAACGACAAGGGCACAATCTTGCCTCGAGGCCCTCTGATGCTGTCTCCCAGCAGCTTGTTCTCTGCCTTCCACAGGTAGCTTTCCAGCGGGTCTGCTGCATGCCTCCTTGGGGGATGGGGGTGCTGGAACTCAGGGCCCAGCAACCGTGTCAGAACTCTGACAGGGTCACCTAGGCTATAGAGTGTTGGTCTTCCTTCATTGGCTCTCTGAAGTGTCAGTCAGATAATGAAGTACAGGATGTCTCTTTCCACTAATGTTAACACTCAGGTACTCTGTCAGGAGACAGAGAAGGAAGAAGGCCACAGAGCCCAAGGATTAAGAAAATAGGTATCTGTGAGCATGAGAATCTTTCCAAGAACATACTCTAGTAAAAATTACCATTTTGAATTTGGTGATTGTATCTCTTTGTCTTTAGGGAAGTGATAGAAAAGAAACCAGAGAAGTTCAAAATTGAGTGTCTGAATGATATTAAGAACTTGTTTGCCCCATCCAAGCAGCCCTTCTATGCTGCCTTTGGAAACCGTCCTAACGTAAGTGTCTGTGGCGTTGTGTGGATCCTGTGTGAGTGGAATTCAGGAGGTGCATGTTAGGGCCCAGCCGCGGCATGGCTCCATAAGCAGAGTACAGTGGCTGATCGGTCAGCACGTGGGGTTTTGCTGGCGGTACACCTCATACCCTACCCAGGCCGGCCATTGAGCCTGGAGCTTTGCACATTCTAGGCATCCACTCTGCCATTGATCTGTGTTTATCCTGAACCCTTTTATCCTTTCTTAAATTTTTTAAAAGTTATGTATATGAATGCTTAGCGCGCGCGTGCGTGTGTGTGTGTGTGTGTGTGTGTGTGTGTGTGTGTGTGCGCGCGCGCGCACCATGTGCATGCCAGAAGAAGGCATACAATCTCCTGAAACTGGAGTTAGAGATGGTTTTGAGTCACCATATGGGTGCTAGAAATCGAACCCAGGTCCGTCTGCAAGAGCATCAAGTGCTCTTTACAATGAGCCATCTCTACAGTCCCATTTTAAATTTTTTGTTGAGACAAGATCTCAGAAACTTACCCAGGCTGGCCTTGAACTCATTCTGCATAGGCAGCCTTCTTGTCTTAGCCACCTGAGTAGCTAAGATTTATTGGTCTGCACTAGAGGCAAGAGTTATTCAAATTCCCTAGCAGTTGGGGAAGTCCTGCATTCCCTATTGACCCCAGGACTGTATACAGAAGGATGTTATCCCCGACCCTCCACCCCAGTTTGAACATTTTCTCAAGCAATTCTGCCTACATTCTAACTGGTTCTCTGCCTTAAGTTCTAACTCAGTTGTTCCCAACCTTCCTAATGCTGTGTGACCCTTAAATATAGTTCTTCATTTTGTGGTGACCCCCAACCATGAAATTATTTTCATTGCTACTTCATAACTATAATTTTTATACTGTTATAAATCAAAATGTAAATATCTGGTATGCAGGACACCTTATATACAACTCCTCTGAAAGGGTCATTTGAATCCCCAAAGAGCTTGAGAACCACTGTTCTGACTGGTTCTGAGCCATGCCCTTGGACCCACACCAGAACCATGGTGTGAGTTCTCTTCTGTGCCTTTTGTACTGCATCCTACAGGGGCAGCCTTCATATCTCAGGCTTACTAACAATGGTGCTGGTGCCATTGTCTGACCTCCTTTGTACTCTGGCTTTCTCTAAAGACTCCTCCTGCTCAGTCGATGTCATGGCTCTGGCTTATGAGGAGCCAGCTAAGTTTCCATTTCTCCTGCAGGATGTCTATGCTTACACACAAGTTGGAGTTCCAGACTGTAGAATATTCACTGTGAATCCAAAGGGTGAATTAATACAAGAAAGGACCAAAGGAAACAAGTCATCGTAAGTACATTCAGGCTGCAGCCACACCCTGCAGCCAGGTTATAGCTGAGACAGATAAGAACCAAGACAGGGCACAGCCTGAGGAGCAAAGCTGCACATCTTTTGAGTGTTTTTTTTTCCCCTTGTGGATAGCTGCTTAAGGAATGTTTGTGTGTGTGCATCTAGACTCTGAGACAGTGCTAGCTCTGTGTTAAGCAGCCCTCTTTTAATCTGAAGAGCCAGCTTTATGCCCATGGTCTTGTTTTATATCAACTCTAAAGTAACAGCTGTGTCTCTTGCCCAATCCCTTCCAGGTATCACAGGCTGAGTGAGCTTGTTGAACACGTGTTCCCACTTCTCAATAAGGAACAAAATTCTGCCTTTCCATGCCCAGAGTTCAGTTCCTTCTGCTACTGGCGAGACCCAATCCCTGATGTGGATCTGGATGACCTAGTTTGAACAAGGCCTGTATGGCAAAGTGGGGGGCACTGTCACTGGCCCTCTTACAGATGAAGACCCAGGAGCTGACAGTCAGGAACCTGCTTTCCAGAATAGGGACAAGGTCCCTGAAGCTGGCACTGCCACCTTCTTTCAGCTTCCTAAGCCACCATTCAGCACCTAGACAGAGTAATAAGGGGCACTCAGCCTGCATTAGAAGCCTGTGCTCTGAAGCTCGTGCTCCATTACTTGTGGGCTCTGCTGTGCTTCTCGTGGAGTTGTGTGCTGTGCACCACTCGGGTGCATAATTTAAGAAGGAAGAAACCAAAAACTGAAAAAGAATAGACCAGCACATTACTACACGAAGTAAAGAGTTAAAATCTCCACTGGTCAGTTGGGATCGTTTCTCTCTGTAACCAGGGCTTTCTCCAGAGGTCCAGCTAGTGCTGCAGCTGTGTGTACATGTCCTCCTTGGGACATCTCTCGCACTCATTGAGCTAGGACAGCTGCTGCGTGTGTCAGCACCGTGAGCACAGCTGCACCAGCGGGGCTGTAAAGTTGGGGGGAAGCACCCTAACATCACCATCTCCTCACCTGTCCCTGCTGCAGTGAGAAGGAAGTCGTTTAAGTTGTTATGACCTAGCAGAAGGACAGATGTATATTTCATGTCTGGAGTAATGGTGAGACCTCAATTTAAATCACAGGAAAGACAGTGGCTTCTCCTCAGAAGTGTAGAAGGGCAGTTGCCTTGGGTCCTGGGAGTCCTGTTCTCTGACACTGTCACCTGCCTTAGGTGGCCCTTGGGGCAAATATTTCAGGACAGGATTTTTGAAAGTCTGGGCTTCAGAATTGCTAGGGAAAAAGCCTTTGGCTAGTGGTATTGACCAGTCATTTGGATTCCAACCATACAGTGAAGTCCATGGAGGCATGGGAGAGAGGTTACTAAGTGCCTGTGGAGAGCCAGCACCTCAGCAGTAGCCCCAGCCCACTACTCTGACTCACCCTCATGCAGTTGATAGTGCAGATGAGGCCCCGTGGGGATGTGGGGCTACCCTTGCACCTCCCTGGCAGCCTCAAACACTGGCCTCCTTAAGTGCTTTTGTCACATGTTGAGCAGATGGCACCAAGGAGAGTTCTGTCCTCAGACCACAGTCACTGCAGTACTAACATCAAGAGAGGTATTGAAGGAAGGTGTTCCATAGACCTCAGTGGTTCAATCACAGTCCTCTGCTGGGAAGATGGCAGTGGAGGCTTCTGAGCAGAGAGAGAGCTGCCGTTGAAGATGGTTCCCACTCTGCATGCCCCTGCAGTTGGATGGCTGGCCTGACCATGCTTTAGTTTGCTTCACTCAAAATAATGCTCACCTAGAGTTGGCTTAGAAAAGGGGTGGTTATTTTCCAGATTGGAGAGTTAGGTGTCCCTGCCTCATTTTAGTATTGCAGTTGAATGCAGAGACCATGATAACAATGTTTAATTAAAGAGAGAGAGAGAAAAAAAAAAAAAAGACCGTTTGAAACATAGTTCTCCATGGCAAAACCTGGAGGTACATGCTCGCAGAGAAGGGGCAGCACAGGCTTCCACAGTGCTGATGTTTCCGAGAAGTAGTTCACTTTTCCTTCATGAGTTATTTGTGTTAGGTAGTAGGGAAACTCGGTTACGTTTATGTGAAATTCTTGCCAGTTAGTGAAATAAGATTCTACTAAAGCAGTCACATGGGATTTGATGCCTAAGCCATCAGCACCCTGGTGATTTAGCAAATCTTAGCTTTAGGGGAACAGTGAGAATTGTGCACTTAACCTGAGCTTGGTAGGATCTCCGTGGTACAGAAAATCTTATGTTTTCTCTCAGACCACTTCTGTTTGTCCTTTAGGGAGTCTTTGCCTAGCTAGTCTGTTTCCTTTTCCTGACAAACTTTTTCTTTGGACACGCGGGCCTTTGCAGAAGGTCCAGCATAGGCTCTGGGTCTCCTGGCCTGTGCAGGGAGGATGGCTGGTCTTCTGTCCTCGTGTCCATTAGCCCAACACTTGTCACTGCACACTGATCAGTGGGTATTTAGGATAATGAATGTAACGCTTTCCTTATTTAAAGGAGTCTCCTTGCTGAAAGTAGATGATTACTATTACTGTAGTGTTATGAAGTATTAGTTTGTGCTGAAAATCCATTGCCATTTGTTACAAATGACATTTGTTCTTTCTGTGAAAGAGAGATGCCCTTAAGTGTGTTTGCACACAAACCCCTAGATGGCTTGTTGCAGTGTCACCTTGTCTTCAGTGACAGGTGATGCTGAAGAGACACTACGGCAGACCAGCCACCCAGTCCTCCCGTCAGTTGTTGCATCAGTGAATGTGGCCCCATGTCTTTCCAGATCAGTCTAATTTTAGTGTTTGGTGTCGAGTGTTGAAGCTTGCACTGCTGTGGAACTGATGGCTGCTCTCCGTCAGGCTGTGTAGGGTGTACATGTCGACCTGGAGCATGCACACGTAACCGCATGACCAGCACTGCATTTCCTGTGCTCTACCCCATCTGCATAGTCAGTTGGAAAAGGAAATGTGCTGTTGTAGCAACGTAAAACAAAAATTGCTCGGACAACCTAGAGTGGACCAGGACCAGCGCTGAGCAGCAGGGAGCTTCTGTCCCCACCGCCTTGTCCATGGGCGGGTCCAGCAGGGAGCTTCTGTCCCCCACAGCCCCTTGTCCACGGGCAGGTCCAGCCTGCTGTAGTGCTCTTCAAAGCCATCATCTGAGAGAAGAAACGGTTAAGGCGACATGAGCAAGTTTGTCACATAGCCCTGGGAAACCTTGTTTGAGAGCATGCTGGGGTTTATTTAAAAACCCAGTAAATGCTCTTTTAGGTGAAAATTTCTTATTTTGACTTGAAGGCAGAGGAAAGAGTTCCCTTTTAATAATTACATTCAGCTGATGAAGTGCTTGATTATTAGAGAGCAGTGCCACTAAGCAGCTTTAAGTTGTCAGTAATTAATTGTAAACATCAGTGCAGTACCTTCAGTATGGTAAAGATGTTGTCTTCAGATGAATGGCTCATATTTTGGTGCGGTGTTTGATGTACACACAAAAAAAAAATGTTACAATAATAAACTAACATAAACCCAGTGCATTGGGCTCCTTCCTTCAGGGACATTTGACCRTATCAGTGCCAGAGATTGACAATTACAATTACCAGTTATACATAAGCATTGCTGACATGCTTGTCTAAAGGAGGGCCCTCTTCCTATTGCTCACTTGCAAACCCTGGCTCCAGAAACGAAGCTACAACCACAGGAACTGTGTCCGCTTTGTAGGTTCTGTCAGGAAGTGATTCGTCCATGCATCATTTCCCTGCACTCTGGCTCCCACACCAGCCCTTTAGAGACTTCTGGAGTACTACTCAGCTTTAATGCCCCACCTGTCTTAAGCTTTTCCTGGGTAGCAGCAGGTAGCAGTCCCGATGTGTCCATCATAATAGAGTATACATGATCTTCTTTGAGCACAACCCCACATCATATAAGTGATGGCAAAAGTTAATGTGACATCCTCCCTCAGATCACTGGACAGCAGATACTACACATGCTGGATCACACATCCTTGAATGAAAATTTTGTGTTTGCTGCTTTTCCCTGACTAGAGGCACAGAAACCACAAGTCTTGGGAGTAGGGCTACATTTTTGCCCTAGAAAATATCTGATTATAAAGGCAGTGGAGTTTTCCTCTGGGCAATTTTAAGTGCTATGAGAGGATACCATTTGGCAGCCCTCACCCCTGTACCTGCACGTGTAGCTCCTTCCGTCGTAAGAAGGCACAAGTGAAGCACAGATTGTTTGGAAAGTGGATGGCGGCCAGACAACGCACTCTCAAGACCGTACTCCTGGAGTTAAGGTGTCCATTTCTGTTTATGAAGCAGATACGTGTGGGAGATGAGACCAGTCGTCCCTGAGAATGCTGACTATATGCTAATCTGGAAATGATTTAAAACACACCTCAAGCATTCCTCCTTGCAGATCCATGTAATAGTATTTAGTCAATTAAATGGTGCCAATTGGTGGTGGTATGTATCAAGGGCAAAATGTTCCAATTCTTAAAAAGCACTGCCTTTTTCTCGGTCACCACATCTCCTTGATTAGACAAGTTGTACCCTGAACCTGGTGGCCCTGTGGTATGTACCGATCACTCCTGCTTCTTAGGAAGACTGCTTGAGACTAGCCTCAAAAGTACTGAGTAAGTACTTAAATTCAGTTTACACCTCTGACTCATGGGCACATGACTAGAGGGGGTGGTGACTTAGGGGGTGCTGCTCCAAACTCCCCTCCCCCAGACAAGCTCTGGCTGTCCCTCTTTTTCATCTCCAAGAGAAGACTGGGGCTCCCATCTTAAACCTGTCTCCTGCACGGGCTGGAGTCCGGTTTTGTCCTGCAGTGAGTGCATGGCTGCCGCTGTGACTGAGCTCACTCCATCTTGCCTGTTGGCTATAGAGAGCTAAGTGCACTCTGCCAGCAAAGAAGTCACACTGGGCGATCGAGGTCTATTGGATGCTCAAGAGACCTGTCTAGGCGTGGGGAATACAGTGGCTGTGCATCTCCTGTCAGGCCCCTGCCTTCCAGCTACAGAACGCTTGGCCACTTGGCACTGAATATGATCCTCAAGAGTGAGGGAAACGGGCAGAAACATTCGTGTGAGCCAGCTGGGATTTCCTGAAAGTACTGCTGTGCAGGGTTTTCCATGAGTCATCTCTCAGACAAGCGAGGGCACTCTGACCTTTGTAGCCACCTCCCCAGCTGTGGAAAACGTACAGTCCATGACCCTTCTTCCGAATATCCCATAATACTTTTTTTCAGACAGTCCTGGAAACCCAGTGTATTTTTACTGCATTCGCCTCTTCGGCCAACTGGGTTAAGATCAAGACAAGGCTATTGAAACTGGTTTCCCTAACCTTCCACTAGGGACCTGGGGACCAGGGGAGTTGCCTTTCCCTGAAGGTGCTGGCTGACAGGTTTTCCCCAAACCTGGTTAGCAAAAGCCACCCTGAGCTGGATGCCCCAGTGCCTGGAGCTGCGTGTGGCTGCTGAAAAAGTGTTGTGCTAAGCCTCCCAGACCCAGATATGCTTGTCTTCTCAAATGATCTGTTTCCAGTCAGCCCTCCGTTTTATATGGGGCCTCTTGTTGCTTAGGAACCAGAATTCCTAGTGCTGGCTATCTCTGCCAGTGAGCTGTGCAGTAGAGCACTGAGCAGTCAGTCTCATGAGCCTGCAGCCATCTCACTTCCCCTAACAGGGCCACGGTAGGCCCTGACCTTCGAGGACATCTGGACTTTGTTTTCCAGCCAAAATCAAACGCCGAATGTGTAAAGCCTGGAAGCTGGCAGGTATGGGATGTTTTACATAATGACTTTTTTACAGCCATAGAAAGTGCTCTAGTTTGCCCACCCCCTCCCACACCCCCGCCTTTAGTAACTCCCAATCCATAAGGCACCAGATACAGAACAGGGATATCGTGATCCCGACATCTTTATTGATGCTCCCTGTCTTTGCACTTATATCGTACATGTCATTTGAGGAGCCCGGCAAGTTTCATAAATAGTGTGTCTCACATTCACCCTGGTAGCAGGACCCAGGAGAACAGAGATCAGTACCAGACAGTAATGGCAACCAAGTGTGGAACAGCCCACGTTAAACTCTGGGTCCAAGCCACACAGCACTTCAGTGTTTAAGTCCTGTACGTGCAGTTTGGGGAGGCGCATCCGCTACAGTGTCTTCCAGCTGCACCAGGCCCAGGCCAGTCAGGGAGCAGCACCGAGTAGGTCCAACCTAGGAACCTCGAACAGAGCTGGCATATAGGCGGCACAGGAGAAGCCAGCTTCCAGCCAAGGGGACAATCTTCTGGTCGTCCAGTTACAGTGACAGAATTAACCATGTGTCACTGCCACAGCTGTCTGGAAATGAGGGGCGGCAGTCTCTACGGGGGAGGTAAGGCCTTTATCCTGGGGGCAGGCAGAGTGTGTGCAGCAAACTAGATCAGTGCTCCAGTTATATAGACTGAATATATTAAAGCTTTGGGGTTTTTACAGCCTTTCTTCCCCTCCTGGCCTCCCTAGAGGTGAGAAAGGGAAGGATACAAGAAAACACCACTGAAGGTGGAGTACATTTCATCAAAGTCTGTGTGAGCCAGTCTGCCCCCAGTCACCACAACGTTGACCCCATCTCCTGCCTTCAAGTGCACAATGAGGTGGAAAGCCCCGGGGCCCCCACAGGTATGCACAGCCCCGGGGGGACGATGGTATTCCAGGAACTCCCTCCTATACCCAGCCGTATGCAGCTGGGCAACACTGGCGTTGGAGACAGACAGGACGGCTTCCACGTAGGCATCTCTCTCAGGCGTGAGGGTGGCTGTGATCAAGTAGCGCCCGTCATATGGCGCGGTGAAGATCCCTACGAAGAGGCAGACACAGGTGAGCTGATGTGGTCTCTTGGCCTCCCATGCCCTGGTTCCAGACTAAATGGGACCCATCTCACACAAGGCCACTTTAGACTGCCTCCGATTGCCCCTGGGTTTTAGCACCCAATGTCTAGGACAGGTCAGGATGGTTAGTCACCAAACCTGTAGAAGGGAAGCTGACTTGAGAGACTGTACCACGTGCACACATTTGTTTTTCCAGAATGAAGGTCACCTGCCAGGGACGGGTGCATTCTAGACAGGCATTCTACCATGCATATCAACAGCCCCAGTATGGCCTCAGGCCACTCAGCTCATTTCAGAGCCCACTGTCCTGGGCTTGTAACATCCAAAGAATAAGGGCTCCAATACCCCAGGACTTGGAGTAATTCTTGCCTAAATTTATAGCAGTCCAGGAAACAGAAACCAGCCATGGCCCCACTGGGACAGGCAGCCAGTTCTACCAACATTCCTGGTCTGCCATAGACATGGCATGTGTGCCCTGCAGACTTGGGACCAAGACCCAGCCTCTGCCTTGTTAAAAACCACCTTCTAATCCCTGGTGTCTCTTAGGCTAATCCCTGAGACAGAAGCAGACACTGAACCACTCAGCCTTAGGAGGCCATGCTAACCCCCTCATCTAAAAGAATCAGCCTCTTGGGTGTAGGGCATATTCACTCACAGCCAGAGGCCCTACTATCTTCTAATCCCAGGGCCCACATGATCTGGGAGGCGAAGGAAGTGTCTGGAGATGGACCACCCAGAGCATCCATCCCAGGAGTGGGTAGGGGGATCGGGCCTCCGCACTTAACAGTAAGCCACATGTCACCATGAAATTAGGGTCCTGAAACTTGAAAAAGGACCTATTTAAGAGTTTAGCCTCCAAGTGTGCCTGGGTCCACCCTGCCCTTCCATGCTTACTAGTTAAATAGTATCCTGATTATAACTCCTGGAATCTTGACCCTGAGGGCAGATCAGGCCCCAGTATAYTGGACCAAGCTTCCATTTGCCTGTCTTAACTGGGGCAAGCCTAGCTCAAGGACCTCCTGGAATTTCCTTGATAGTACCAGCCTGCTCGTGAAGATCAACAGCCTGTGTGAGTGGACAAGGGGTCTCAGCCAGCATATCCAAAGGGAAAGAGTCCCCTCATTCCCAATAAAAAAAAACCCAACTCCAACACAAAGCCTCTAAGCATAGATTAGAAAGATGGTTTGGAGCAAAGCTTGGCAGGCTGGGATACCTGGCTGCTTCCTCCGAGGTCTGCCAGTGTGACTTAGCCAGAGGGTAACCAGGCTTGGAGTTGTGGAAGGAATGGCTAAAAATTACCAAGAAGATGACCAAGGCCCTCCCTGTGAAGGTCATGTTCATGTCTATATAAATGCTGCTAAAGGCAAGGAGACTGGGCAAGACTAGAACTCCCATGAGCCTCAGAGGGTTGCCCTGAGGTCCAGATTTCCTGTAAATGGAAGGAAATGTGTGGCTATCAGGAAGGGCTCTGTGTCAGCCTATCAAGTGACAGTCTGGGAACAGATGAGGCAGGACAAGCCAGAGGAAGGGAAAGAAGGCTGCTGGAGCTCACAGTAGCTTCTGCCACCATCTCCAGGGTTCCCTGGAACAGGCATGGGTGCCACAGGCACATTCCAAAGTACACCGTTCAATTCTGTCTCAGTGTGTGAGGCCCCGCATTCTAGGCTCAGTCCCCTCTAGAGAACATAGCCCTTTTTTGGCTCATAAAACTAAGATTCTGAAGGGAGTCTCTGCATATTTGTAGGTAAAGCATGCTTAATGACCACTAGAGGGCAGATGGAATAGAGGGGGGGCTGGGGTGTGACAGGTCATAGCTAGCAAAATCAAAAATTTTTTAGCAACCATTAAAAATTAAGCAGCAGTTCCAGAAGTGTGGGGAGGCCATGTGCTGCCCTCTCACACCTGCAGCCCAAGAATTGGAGGTTTGGGGACAAGCCACTGCCCAGCTTAGGTTCTCCCCAGCCTCCGTGGAGCAGACAGAATTCCATTTAGATACTTACCAGTGTTGGGGTTGTACACATCCCCGTCATTCACCAGCACCTTATTAAAGAGGACAACACCTCCGTCACTGGGAAAAGGCTTCTGGGTAAGACCAGCTGAAAAGGACACCAGAGCAGGCAGCGGCACCCCTAGTGCAGAGAGAGGCAAGAGCATGTGGGCCTGCCTGTCTTCTGAAAGTGTTGATGGACACCGGGTACAAGCTGTGCCTCCCTCCCACTGGAAGTCCAGAGACTCCCCTTGTCAGACCCAGGGCTAGTACAGAGAAACTGGACGTGTGTGAGACACAGACACAGCATATGAAAGCCTCAAAGGGAGCGCGTGCGTGTGGCATCGGGCTGGTGTTGGGCGCAGAGAGAATCATCTAGGGAGCTGCTTTCTTGGAAGCCAGTGCTCATCAGGACCACACACAGGTCATAGCCCACCCAGCCTCCCCTCTAAAAACATGAACAGAGACCATGTGGGAGGGAAAATTCCTGCCTCTGAGTCTCTCTAGAGGTTCGGTCTACAGAGGCCAGGACCAGGGAGTCTGCTGGGTGTGGAAGGGCCTAGGCTCCAGGCTGTCTACCCGTGCCAGCAGCCCTAAGAGAGGAGACAGGAAGCGCAGGGCAGAGACCACCAAGGAGAGCAGGGTTCTGCGTGGACATACCTGGGGTGGCTACAGGAGGTGACCTGGGGTAGCCTGAAAACAAAGAGTGGAATATCAGATCCTGCACAGATATTTTTCAGACCTCTTTCTCCCTTCCGTGATGGCTGTAGTCCCTGACTCTGGCTTCGTCAACCTCACTATTCTCACCCTTGCCTGGGGAAATGTCACTTTTAAATGTTTGTTTTGTTGTTCTGGAATGCTCCTAATACCCACCTGTCAGATAAGCAAAAAAGAGGTTCCTCTGAAAGCTACCTTTCTGAACTTTGTTCCCTAAAGGTGGAACTCTGGACCCACAGAACACACCAAATGGCTCAGGCTAGAACAGTCTGCCACCGTGTGCCTTCTGCAGGGCAGACTTACCTGGTGCACCTGCGTAGCCTTCCGAGCTAGGGATGGGCCCCTGCCCAGTCTGTCCATCCACTCCCTGAGGCAGGCCCCTTCCGGACATGCCCATCCTGCCTGGAGGCCCAGCCTCTCCAGTCTCCATGATGACTCCACTAGAGCCAGGCAGGAAGGGCAACCCCGAGCGGCCAGGCCAGGCAGGCAAAGGCGGTGGCGGCAGGGGCCTCTGGGGCAATACTGGCCGCTGGCCTGTCTGTGGTGGTCTGGCTGGGTCTTCCGGCAGTGGGGTCAGCTGGGGTGGTTCAGTGGGGGCCTCCTCCGAGGGTCTGGTGGATTCTAGTGGCGTCTTCCCAGATGGTCCCTGGGTTGCTTCTGAGGGTTCCTCTGCTAGAAGTGAGAAAGAAAACAAATGTCTCCAGGTCCCCCGTGTAAGGTTTCCATGTCCTTTGATCAGTGTCGTTGATCGACTACAGCAGGCTGTGCCTATGTAGCTGAGGCACTGTCTCCAATGAGGTGTAAACAGTACTAGAGCCTGGGACAGCTTGCCTGGATCTTCTGAAGGAACTTCAGCCAAGCTGCCTCTGATTACCCAGGGAGAGCTGGGAAGACAGCTGGGGCCTYCTGGATGTAGACGGTAACATTCCAAAACAGTGTGAGTCTGGCTCCAGCAGACTCCTTCAATGCATGCTCACGTCATAGATGAGTCACATTACCATGAGGCTAATGCCACCGACTACTGCAGTATCAAAAGCAAGCTGGCCCCAGTGTCAGGCCGCTGGCCTTGCTGCTGACTTGTGAAGGGRCCGTGGCTGCCCCTACAGTTGGCACAGACCCCAAAGAACTACCATTTCCCCACACTTTCAGATCAAGTGCCTCTGCCTGTCTGAGGTGGCCACCACAGTGACTCAGCCAAGAGCTGCCACCCCTTCCTTCCTCTGAATACATTCCTGGAACTGGCATTCTAAAAAGTCCTTGCTACGTGCTCACAAAACATCTACTTACAAATGCGAAGACGGCCTTCCTCTTTCATTAGTCTGGTGCCTCATATGTCCCAGGACATAGAGCTGGACAGCATGAGGCACCATCCGCCACTGCATTTTGACCCACTGTCTAGAGTTGCTTTAAAGTTCAATAAAATATATATTGTACATCAAATATGTGCTCTCCTTCCACCCAGGAGCAGGTGACCAGAACTCGCTCCCCCCCCCAAAAAAAGTCATTTCTCAGCCTTTGCTGATGAGTTTTTATGAGAATAAGCTCCACAGAAAATAATTCTATTTTCTCCATGTCAGTTCTCCTAAGAATAACATCTGGATAACCCAGATGTAGGTGCATGCAGTAAGCAGAKATGATGTAATGAGCAAGCAGGAGGGTCACTGGT
Organism: Apodemus speciosus; assembly: GCA_002335545.1. Taxonomy (NCBI): domain Eukaryota; kingdom Metazoa; phylum Chordata; class Mammalia; order Rodentia; family Muridae; genus Apodemus; species Apodemus speciosus. Next base: position 83,063 of record BDUI01003662.1, read on the forward strand.
TCTAGGCCAGCCTATGCATGCGTTCCACAGAAAAAAGGGAAGGAAACCATGAAAAAGTTGAGGGTCTTTCACAGGACAAAGATTAAAGGTTGTCCTAGAACGTGGGGAAGACAGATGGGAAACCTTGTGTCTGCAGGCACATCCAGAGAAGAACCGCCCCGGGGGTACCAGGAAGCAGCAAAGTTGAAGAAAATGTGCTTGGATATATTTTACAATACAGAAAATTRAGTTGAGGGGCTGTTGGAAGTTGATAGCACATTTCCTCACATAGGAAATCTATTTCCGTCTTTCCTATATGGGATGTGCATGGGTGCATGTTTTGTATGTGGTACCTTTGTGTAAACAAAGTAGAGGCTGGAGGTTAACCACATTGAACCGACCTCAGTGGCTCCCCTAACTCACTGGGGCAGGTTCTCTCAATCAAACTCAGAGCTCACTGATATGGTGCCAGCTAGCTCTGGGGATAGATAAACCCTGTGTCTGCCATCTGAGGCTAGAATTACAGGCACAACTCACTCACAGCCCTGAGTTCTGGGGATTCCCGAATATCACATTTGCTTGGCACTCCTGAGCCTTCTCCAACCCGTTATGAATATGGACTCTTCCCCGCCCTCCCCCAAAGGTCATGAGCCAATTGTGGTGGTGCATGCCTTTAATTCCAGCACTGAAGAGGGAGATGCAGGGGGGCTGGAAAGATAGTTGTAAGCCACCTTGTGGTTGCTGGGAATTGAACTCAAGACCAGTGGAAGAGCAGTCAGTGCTCTTAACCGCTGAGCCATCTCTCCAGCCCCAGGAGGTAGGTTTCTTAAAGGCACAGAGCATCTTAGGAGATGTCTCTGTGGGTAATATGTTTTGCCAAGCAAGCATAAGAACCTGAGCCCTACCCCTACTGTGAAAAGCCGATTACACAGGCACTCACTTGATACATGTACATACATGTTGGCAAACACTCAACACATAAAATCTTGGGGCTGGAGAGATGGTTCAGCAGTTACAAACACTGGCTACCCTTGAAGACCCAAGTTCAATTCCCAACATCCACAGGGCGGCTCACAACTATGCATAAATCCAGTCCCAGGGATTTGATATCCTCTGTCACCTTTGGACAATGTGTGTGTCTGTTGCAAAGACATACATGCAGGCAAAACACGCATACACAAAAACATCTCTAAGGAAAGTAGAAAGTAACAAAGACATTTGGCCTTGACCTCTACCCTCCACATATGAATGCAATGTACAGCATGCAATAAAAATCTTAAAACAAGGGAAGAGGGCCTGGAGGGGAAGGGGAAATGAAAGATCCAAGAGCACCATGCAGTCATATGAAAATGTCATGGAACATTCTGGATAATTCATATATACCAGCTTAAAAATCCGGTTTTCTACTGTCTATAAAACCAAACCTCGCCTCCTCTGCTAKCCTGTCTGCTCCACCACTAGTGCCAAGTTCTCACCTWAGCCTCCCTCACTTTGCTTTGCTGTGCCGCGCCTGCCCCCTGAAACCACCCGTTCAACACCCATCCCCGCAGTCTAGTTCAAACACCACCTCCTCTGTGAAGCCCTCTGGGATCTGCCCAAGGGGGCTTGAGCAATGGTGCTTTTGAAGTGTGAAGCAAATTGGACCCCTTGTGTTTTCCATCTACAGCTGGGTGGTGTCCTCACCTTCACAGTCTCTGGTCCCCAGGATCTAGCATAGGGCCTAGCACGTGACACTGAGACAGAGCTGTGATAGTTACCATGATTCAGCCAGGGTACTAGGAACCCTAATTCTGCCCCAAATCACTGCCATCCTAGGGTTCTCCTTGTACTGCTTAAGAGCACGGGACCATGATAATTCTAACTCATTTCTCTCAACACTAGGCTTTTATCAAAGAAGCAAGAACTTAAAATCCTGTTTGAGCAAAAAAGTCGGGGCTCCAGAGCTGCATGCCAGGCCTGACTCAGCTTGGGGCCCCAGGCCCAGCCTCTCCCTCTCAGCTTGGGCTCCACCCAGTGTCACATGGTGTCTCCACACACATTTATTACCAAGCAGAGCAGCACTCAGTTCAGTCTAGAGAGAGAATTCCCCTGAACGCACATATCTCTCACGCAGAAAATGAACCCCTCACCTGAGGAGTGAGTGAGCACCAGGCCCAGCTGCTGGGGGAGGACCGGGAAAAGAGAGGAGTGAGGAAGGGCAAGCAAGGTGGAAGAGCAAGGAGGAAGGARGGAGAAGAGGAAGAGGTTGTTTCACTCCCTGGGTGACCCTGCCCTGTCTTCCAAAGCTCTGGTTAGGTTTTGTGTGGCAGCTCATGCCTATAATCCCTGTACTTGGGAAGCTGAGGCAGGAGGATTGCTATGAGTTTGAGGCCAGTATGAGTCATAGTGACCTCCAGGTCAACTGGAGATATAGAATAAAACTATCTCCAAATTAGTGTGGGGGAGGGGTGGTAAGGGAGCCTATTAAAAGTCAACTTTATGGGCTGGAGAGATGGCTCAGTGGTTAAGAGCACCGACTGCACTTCCAGAGGTCCTGAGTTCAAATCCCAGCAACCACATGGTGGCTCACAACCATCTGTAAAGGGATGTGATGCCCTCTTCTGGTGTGTGTGAAGAGAGCAATGGTGCACTCAAACATAAACCTTTAAGAAAAAGAAAAAATAGTCAACTGTACTAAAATAACACTCCTCTGGTGGCTGGAGCACTACAGCGGATGTCTCCATCTGAGCTGACACCCTCCAGCCACACACAGGAGTTGTTAGGCTTGTCTCAGTACCCAAGGGTAGAGGGGCTGAGTTCCTGGCAGCTAGCCGGTGTCTASTCCCAGAAGGACTACAAGAAGGAGACCCTCACTGCTAAGAGTCTGCCTTCCAGGGTTCCAGGTCTGGCTGTGGGGAGCCAGGGAAAGCTCCCTAGTTCTCAGCCTCTGCAGTGCCCCCTCCTGTCTTCCAGGCAGAATTCAACCTGGTGCTGACAGGTGCTGACTAACACAGTGCATGAATGACAAGTGAGGTCCATCAGGAGACTAGTGGGAATGCCTGGTTCCCCTGTTTGCTCAACAGAGGGCGGTGGGGAGAGAGTGTGTTAGCATTTTGTGTAAGCTCCGCCCCATAGTTACCAGGCAATAGCCAGGTGTGCCTGACTCACTATAAAAGGAGCTGCTCACCACCCCCCCACAGCGCCCCCTGCTCTCTCTTTCTCTTGCTTTCTTGCTCCAGCTCTGCCGCTCTCCCTTTCCCCGCATCCCTCTCCCTCTCCCCCCCACCCCACGTGCTCATGGCTTGCCTCTACTCTCAACTTCCTTCCCCATGCCCTGAATAAACTATTCTATACTACACCCATACCATTGTGTGGCTGGTCCTGGGGAGAAGGGATACCTCAGCACGGGCCCGCGGAGGCAGCCCCTTCCCCCACACCTGACTACACATCCACCCAACATATTCCTCTCCCTTTATCTTTTTAAAAACACAACAGAGAGACAGAAACATAGACAGAGAAGAGAAGAGAAGAGAAGAGAGAGAGAGAGAGAGAGAGAGAGAACTACCTGGGGAGATGACCCCCTAAGTAAGGTGCCTACCATGCCAGCATGAGCACCTGAGTTCAGACCCCAGCACCCATCCATGCCAAGCAACTAGGAGCAGGGGCATGCCCATGTGACCCCGTGCTTTAAGAGGGAGGCAGACACAGCTGCATCCCTGGGGCTTGTTGGAAAGTGGAGAAAGGGAGTTGCAGGCTCAGTTAAGAGAC
>BDUI01003662.1:93035-104646 GCA_002335545.1 Apodemus speciosus
CAGGAAGGCTCAGATGTGTAGCACCAGCCCTGTGTCACCCTGGTAGAAAACACGATAGGCCTGCAGGGGAGAATAAGAGAAGAGAAAGTAAGGGGAGATTGGGACATGGCTTTCTCAGCACACAGCTGGTGTTCCAAACTTGTTCATAGAAGTCTGCATTCAACTCTGGGAGACACAAAATGCTGAACACCAGCGAGGCAACACAATGACCTTTACATGCTGCCTCTTCCCACCCCAGATCCACCTCCCACCCCAGATCTACCTACCAGCTCTGGAACTCAGTACACATTTCCCTCTTGAAAACTCTGCCATCCRTGTGGGGTGGCTGTGGGCTTATAAGCTAGCAGCCCTAAAGGGCTTGGACCATGCTGGTACACAGAAGGTGTTGTATAAACATGACCTYGGCGCTAGCTAATTTTATGTCAACTTCACACAAGCTAAAGTTATCTGGGAAGAAAGGATCTCAATTGAGAAAATGCCTTGATGGTTTACAGCAAGCCCATAGCCAACATCTCCCACAACACCCCCCCACACACTCCCGCCGAAAGGTGTGTGGTCATCAGTCACATAGGAGCAGCACCAAGCCCTCCCACATGCAAAAGGTTTCCCCAAGCTCTCAGCCCAAGCCAATGAGAAGTACCTRCTGTCAAACCCTGAACCACCYCCAAAACTGTATATAAACCCTATCCTGAATCCTATAGAAATTACTAAAGGTGTGCGAGAACTACACAGCCCCGTGGGTTAGCATGGAGGGGAGGGAGGCTCCTAGCACACTTGAAGCAACACACACTGCCCCAAGGCTCTGTCCCAAACTCTGGCCATCATCTATTCCCAACATGCATCATAGAGCAATTCTTTGCTAGCCATCTGTGGTATGTTAGATTTTCCTTTCCTATTTTCAATGTGTTCTAAACTGACACTTTTATAAGGCATGGGTCATGTGCTTCAATGCTGTCTTAGAAACTTCTTGTGTGTGTGTGTGTGTGTGTGTGTATGCATGTGCCTGCATGCATGTGTGTACATTCCTGCATGTGTGTGCACACATGAGTACATGTGTGTGAGGGAATGTGTGCACATGTGTAGGGTGTGTGTGTGCATGTGCCGGCATGTGTATGTGTACAAGTGTGTTATGTGTGTATGCAAATGTGTGCATACATGTGCATGTGTGTGCAGGTGAGTGTGTGCATGCAAGTAAGTGCACATGTATACATATATTATGTGCCTAAATGAGTGTCAGTGTGTGCATGTGTGTGTGCATATGTATGTATGTATATGTGAATGTATCTGAGTGTGTACATGTGTGTGCAGATTGAATATGTGCATGTAAGTGTATATATATGTGCATATGTGCACATGTGTGCATACATGTGCATATGTGCGATGTATGTGCACATGCATGTGTACATGTGAGTGTATACATATGTGTATGCATGTGAGTGTATGTGTATGCATGTGTGTGCTTGTAAGTATATATGTGTGTGCACATGCATTTGTTTTGAGACAGGACCTCATGACCTTGAAGCCCTGAACCTCTAATCTTCCACCTTCACCTCTGAAGTTCTAAGCGTGAGCCATACCTCCCTTGAGCTGGTGCTGGGAACTATACTCCTGCGTGTTAGACAAGCACTCTACCAGCTGAGCTACATTCACAACTTGTTYTTGTTCTGTGTCCTCATTATTGGCTTGTTGCTCCTGATTCATGAGCTGTCACYCATCTATGAATCATACTTATGGAAGCACTGATATAGTTTAGTTAATTCCAAAACCATCTAAAACCGCAACTCTGTCGCAATCTGCAAATATATACAACAGAATAAGGCTGTCAATCAATCTACTTACTTGCTGATGGCTGAAACTTGACCAGATCTTGCAAGTCGGTAGAAATCTGGAAAACATGGCTGTAGAATTGCTGCACAGAATTCTTGAGGCCTGAGATGTCTCTGGAGTGTGACTTGAGTGTCCCGTTCATCTGCCGGACGCAGTTCCACAGGCTGCCCACATGCTTGCTGAGCCCCTCCTTGATCCTCTGCAGACTCCCTGAGATGGCATCCAGCCTGCTGCATGTCTGCTCCAGCTGGGACACCCTGCCCTCGACCGCAGACACCCCACTCTGAACCCCGTGAGCACTCTCCTTACATGTGTCTAGCTCWGYCAGCAYTTGGTTCTGCAGCCTCTGCCAGCGCTCCTCCAGCTGGCCACAGCATGGAGCCAYGGGAGTCCCAGGAGACGGGACAGTCCCCACGGTCCTCGCTTGCTCCCCTGTCTTAGTAAACCCACTTGCTTCCACACTGTCACCTGCTCGGCTGYCGCTCACTCCGTTCTGCAAGCACGTCCCCATACATTCCGAGTGATTTAACTGAGACTGGAGGGCACTGAAGTCCTCTTGGAGTTTCTGGATGCTGTGACTCGTTTCTTGGAACTGCCTGTGCATCGTATCATTGAGGGATTCCAAAAGGCTCAGGCTGATGTGTGTGAGGTCCTCTCCACTAGGCAAAGCTCCATCTATCCCGTGGGGCAAGTTCTGCAGGCAGATGTCCTCAACCACTTGAACTTTGTCCTTCAGGCGGCTCAACTCCACTAGGACCTGCTCATTTTCAGCCCTTGGCTGCTCTGGCAAGGCTGGGCGCACAGGTGTCAACTCCACGTCTGAGATGTTGGCTGCTTGCAGAATGATTCCCAGACGGTCTTCCAGGGAGTGKATCTTCTGATTGAGAAGCTTCCTCAAGTCATCCACTTCGCCATTGATGGCCCCCCGCAGGGTCTCCTCGATATAAAAGCAATGCTCTTCTGCGTTCTTCTCTGTCACGTTGATCCTTGCGTCAAGCTCGGTCCATCTTGCATCAAAGTCTGCATCTGCCTCTGGAAAGGAGAGGCGGTCGAACTCGTTGTCCAGCCGTCCATTCAGCATTCTGGTGGCCTCGGCAACTCTCTCGATTTTCTGGTCTAGTGTCTTGATCTGTGGGCCAAAATCGCCATTCTTTTGACCGTCGCAGCAGCTTGGTTGGGCTGTGGGATCCTGCAGCTGGGCTCGGAGGTCAGCGATGTCTTTTTTCAGGCTTGCCTCCTTCTCCCCAATCAGCTCTATCAYCCCGAGGTARCTGCTGCCGTAGTCATCACACTGCTGCTGGAGCCCCACCAGCTTGTACTCGCACGTGTTCTTCAGGTCAGCCAGCTTCCGGTCCATGCCTTCCATGAGCTCCTCCCTCAGGGCATCTATCTTGCTATCCACATAGGCTTGGTACAGCTCATTGGTTGTCATGGTGACTGTGGGGCCCTGAGCAGCCTCCTGCAGCTGCTTGAGCTGCCCTTCATAGCCCTTCACCTTTCCGTCCAGCTCTTCTAGCTTGTCACTCTTTGTCTTCAGTGTGTCTTTAACCTCAGCCAACTCAGACTTGATGTCCTTCATGCCAGATTCCTTGCTGTTGAGGATTCCAGGAAGCTGGCTTGGCTCTGCGTCTCCCGCAAGGGGGCTGTCAGGGGTTGGCTGCAGGGGCAGGTGACCGAGCCAGGAGGCTGGCTCTTTGCTGCCATCATCTTGAGTGGTGTGTTTGAGGTTCTCCTTCAGGCCTGCCACGGAGGACTGGAGATCCAGCACCATCCTGGTGAGTCGGACAACCTTCTCCTCCAGCACCTGGACTTTGGTTTGCTGAAGTTCTGGAGGACCTTGTTTTGGATCTGCAACCTGACCTGGTTCTGCTGCATTTGTTGGCGATGAAGTTTTCTTAGGTTGTGACACTGGGCTTGGGTCAGTATCTGAAAGAAAGAGTTGGACATGAACGACCAGTTCCTACCTTAACCCAGTTTCTACAGGGTGCCCTCAGAAGATACTGAAACCTTCCACGGCAGCCCCACTGCAAGAAGTTCTATGGGAGAAAATGAGTTTGGGGTCAAGCAGACCTCTGTGCTGTTCTGGTTCTGCTATTTACTGTTTGTACACAAGTTAACTAGCTTCTTAAAGCTATACTGCCCTCTACAAAGATGGGCACCCTTACCTGGGTTGTTCAGAGTGTGCACATGACACAAAATAATCAGTGATATCCTTCACCCTGACAGCATCTTATCATATCATGTCATATTACATTATATCATATCATGTCATATCATATCATATCATATGTCTTATCACATCATATATCATGTCATACATCACATCATATCAATATATCACATCATATATCAAATCACATCATACCATGTTATGTTATATTATATTACATATTATATCACATCACATATCATCACATCACATCATATCACATGTCTTATCATATCATATCATATATCACATCCTACTATATCATGTCATGTTATATCACATCACATCATATCACATGTCACATCACATCATATCATATCACATCATATATCACATCCCATTATATAATATGTCATATCACATCATATCATGTCATATCACATCATATCACATCATATCATCTACTATATCATAGGAACACGTCATTCCCAGTGAACTGTAGATGCTCCACTGACTTCTGGTTATAAAATGCCACAAAGAACTTTAGAGAGAGCAAACTTCTGAGCAATGACATCCATACATGAGATTGTCCTCAAAAATAACTCTAGAAATGTTCTTTTGCTTTGCTTAGCATCCTTATTGTGCCAAGAGTCTTGTTTGGCCTGTGAAGATGGCAGATGCTAACTGCAAAGGAGATGTCTAAAATCCCAGGTTCAATCCCAGTGCAAGAAGAGGTGAGGGTGTGTGAAAAAGAGATAGAGGCGTGTAAACATTCTATTTCTAATAATCCAAGAAAAAGAACTCAGGGAAACAATCCAAAAGACAGACAAACAATGAGTCATAAAATGAAACTACATCAATAGAGAGAAAACACTAAATTAAACAAGAAAGAAAGGAAAGAAGATACAGAAACTAAAGTGACTGGATAAAGAGTAAGAAACAAAGCTGCCACACCCTGAGTGGCAGTGGAGTGGAGGGAGGGACTCTGGGCRGGGCTCCCGTGGYGAGCCTGGCAACCAGAGGGAGATGCAGCCAGAAGGAAAAAGCCAAGCAGCACGGTCACAATCATATACAATKCATGTGTGCCTGGAGATGAAAGACCCTGGAATCTAAAATGCCRTGGGCATCTTCTCTTGACTCTCTCACAAGATTGTAACAGCAAGCAGCTTTTATTTGTAAAGTGCGCTTACCAGGAAAATAAGACCCAGAACCAAATATCCAAACTCCTAAGCAAGTTCTTTCCTGTAGAGAACTATGAAGAACATACTGGAATTTTTATTCTATCTTAAAATACTAGAAAAAAATGGCAAGGCCTTGGTGGCACACACCTTTAATCCTGGTACCAGTGAGGCAGAGGGAGGTAGATCTGTGAGTTTGAAGCCAGCCTGTTCTACAAAGCAAGTTCTAGCTAAGGACTACAGAGAAACCCTGTCTTAACAAACAAACAAAAACAAAAACAAAAACAAAACAAAGCAATCAAAGATAATTAAAATGGTATTTTGAGCAGAGGGGAAAAAAAAAAAGACCAGGGATGTGGGCAAAGCAGCTGGGTATGGTAGTGTACRCTTTTAATCCCAGCGCTCAAGAGGCAAAAGCAGGTAAATCTCTGTGAAACCAACCTGGTCTACATAGTGTGTTCCAGGACAGCCCAGGGATGCATAGTGAGGCCTATCTCAAACCCTTCCCCACCAAAAAATAAAAACTATAATAATGAAAAATTATCTGCAACTCGAGTGACCAAAACCTGTGGGCTGTACTTCTTGCTACGTAGCTACTATATTGTATACAGCAAATATCAATCATGCATAAAAACCAGAAACGCTGTTGTGAAGTGGATAAAGGGAGTTAGATCCTCACCGTCCATAATGAGAAGACAACAGATATGAGGCAAAATCCTAGACTCAGCTAGTACGCAAATAAGCTGACGACATGGCTCGAGGGCAGAGCATCTGCCTACCATGAACAAGGCCCTGGGTTCAATCCCCAGGGTGGGAAGAAAAACAAAAAGTGTTCACAGTAAACTACCTCTGAGGCAGAAAAGTGAAGAGGACCATCCTGCTATTCCTCATTAAACTGATTGGTTTGTGAAGCTACATGTATAAAATATGAAAGAAATGATAAAATCAAACTGGAACCTAGGAGCATTCCGGGATTCAACAGGCCCCTACTTCACATCTCCTGCAGACTATCTGTCACAGTGTCTTGCCATGACTTCCCAATGCTTCTCTTGGATGGGTCAGTAACTGTGTCTTCCTCCTGTTATACTTATTCCAAACATCCAGCTTGCCAGATAAAGAAGATCAATAAATATTTGTAGGACAGGCATTTTTGAGACAGGGTCCTTGAACTCATAGTCTATTCTCTGCCTCCCGCTTGCAGTGATATAAAACACTGCAGTAGGGTTCACTTTCAAATTCATCTACCACAGTATTGGTATTCATCTATAGACAAAGGGCTAGAGATGGCTTAGAGGTTAAGAACAGTTGCTGTTCTTCCAGAGAAGACCTGAGTTCAGTTCCTGAGTCCCACATAGGGCAGCTCACAATAATTCATAATCCAGGGACCAACCAAATGCCCTCTTCTGGACTCTGTAGGGACCTGCAAATATCACATACATACACATGTACACAACACACACACACACACACACACACACACACTTGAGAGCAGAGGGGGGAGAGAGGGAGGGAGGGAAGGAAAGGGAGGAGTAGGGAGAGAGGGAAAGGGAGAGGGGAGAGGAGAGAGAAAGAAAAAGAGAAGATAGATAGAGAGAGAGAGACAGAGACAGAGACAGAGACAGAGAGAGACAGAGAGAGCCTGGAGGGCATTGTGTGAAGCACCACAACCCTAGCACAGGAAGATAAATCCATAGGACCTTACGTATGCATGAGATCTAAAGAGTCAGACTCATAGCCACAAGGAATGGTGGGTTCCAGAGACTGGAGTTGTAGGAAATGGGGAGATGCTGACCAAAGGCACCCTCTTTGGCTATTAGCATGAATACATTCCAGAGAGCTAAAGTACTTTTTCTTTTTCTTTCTGGGCTGGGGATTAACTGACTGACCCAATGATAGCATCACTCCACAGTGTATGCCATGTCAAACCATTGCCTTGTATGTCATAAACACATTCAGCATCTGAAAATTTACTATTTTAAATTAAAAACTATTTTCCCGCGCTTTACAAATATTCACTAATGCATATGCATTGCTTTGGTAATAAAATTTATTTAACAATCTGCTTTACAAAAATATTTCGACTTACTAGTAGTTTCTTAAAGCACCTCATGGGAAAATAAAAACCAAAACAATTTAACATTTAATTTCACAGAATAAGTTGGTCTGCATTTCATTGAAATTAGGAAGAGGGGAAATAAAGTTGATTAGAGGCCAAAATACTAAGGAAAGAAGTTACCTATAGAAGTTCACCCTGTCCATCTTATGGTTAAGAGCAAATGAGAGAATTCTGACTTGGACTCAGCTTTGCAAAGAGCTCATCCAAACAGAGAGGGGACAAGTCTATTTATTTTATATCCATTCACTGATTTATTCATTTATTGAGACAAGATCTCACTATGTAGCCAGGCTGGCATCAGATTCTCCGTGATCCTCCTGCCTCCACCTCCCAGATGGACATCACCACTCCTGGCTAATCTACAAGTGACCCTAATGAGGCAATTTACTTGCAAGGAAGTTCGGGTCACCCAACCACTCCTGCCCCTTCAATTAACATTCCCTCCACACAAGCATTTGCTCAGTCGTCCATTATAGACCCTGCCATTTGTATCAACACCAGGAACATCAAATGTGACCACGCACAGCAGGGTACCAACAAGACATTACCTGTGGCTTTCTTCAGGTTGTTTCTTGGTCGAGCTGGTGGGGGCCGGGGGGTCTTCATGGGGTCTTTGGGACCTTCTTGGCAGTCTGCTCCTCTAAATCCAGGACAGCATCTCCACTCTAACTGGGTCACTATCTTGTACCTAGTGACAAATCTGGGTCTGAAGTTTACCCGATACCTGAAGACAGAGAAAATAGGGTCTCACTTTAGTGACCATTAGTTATTAAGAGAGTCTCCAGTCTTCCCATGCTGGCCCTTGCTATGATGTGAAATGTCCTGCACAGGCTCTGCTATAAATACCTTGTCCCTAAATGGTAGCACTGTTGTGGGGGGTTCTAAAGGCCTTAGGCAGGACCTAGCTGGAGGGGGCAGGCTCTTGGAAGTATATTATCCCTCCCTACTTGTCTCTACATACACCCTGCTTCCTGTGCAACTGTTGTGAATTTGATCGAATGGTTGTATTATGCTAATTGAGTCCTCAAAATTGCATGAGAACCCACACATAAGATGCTGGAGAGATGGCTCAGTGGTTAAGAGCACTACTGCTCTTCCAGAAGTGTTGAGTTCAATTCCCAGCAACCATATAGTGGCTCACAACCRTCTGTAATGGGATCGGATGCCCATTCTGGTGTGTCTGAATGTACTCATATACATTAAATAAATAAACCTTAAAAAAAGAAGATGTTGAGGGTCCCTGCTCCCAGTTGGTTCTGATTGGTAAATAAAGTCTCCAGATGTCAATGGCTGGGCGGGGAGCCAGAGATGGGACTTTAGGGTTTGCAGGCAAGGAGACAGAGAGAGGAAGAGGATTCAGAACTGCCATGCTGGGAAAATGAGAAAAGCACAGGACAGAGAGACAACCAAAATGTAAGAGTCAGGGAAGAGTGGCCCCAGCCTCCTCTCCCCACATTGAATCTAGGGTAGCAAAGATGGAATATAGATTTTAGTAAGTAATAACTCAGGAATATGAGGGGGGTGAGCTGTTAGCCACATGGAGGTTTTGGAGTGGTCTAGCCATTGAGCTGTGTGTGTGTGTGTGTGTGTGTGTGTGTGTGTGTGTGTGTGTGTGTGTGTGCATGTGCACATGCATGTCTTTCTTTTGGGAACCCAAAACATTGGGATGGGTATCGATCRAGGAACACAGGAATGCATCACAGCCACCATTAGAGTAGCATTAATCACCTACTGCTACACTCAACCATCCTGTATCATATGTTCTCCCTGCTAGTACATTCTGTTCAAGAGCGTGGATCCATGCAGCCATGGACTGGACCTCTGAAAGCATCAGGCAAAATAAATCCTCCACCTCTAAGTTGTCTCCATCCAGCACTGAGTTCAGTAGGTTGCATCATTCCCTGTTCTTTATTGTTTTATTTTGGTTTGGTAGGTAGTTGTTTGATTGGTTAGTTGGTTGATTGGTTTGGACAAGGTMTTGGTATGTAGCCAAAAATGGCCCCCATCTTGCAATCCTCCTGCCTCAGCCTCCTGAGCGCCAGTAGATCTGKTTTTTCCATATCTTACATCCAGGGAAACAATCCATCCCCACAATATCTGTTCAATACAGGCATTAACCAAACTTTGAAATGAATTTTTACTTCACCAGCAATTTCCGTTCTGCAATTCACAGCTCTTTAGGGACACGTTTCCGGTGCAACTCGGGGCTGTTTTGCTTTGTGGTTTTTGGGAAACATCCCTGAAGCCCTGCCTGCCATAGCCCCCGTAGTCACCTCTGTACCTTTTCCCCTGTGGGACATTGGCAAAGGCACTCACAACTCTTTATAAAGAAGTCTTGACCCATACTTCCAAGGGCAGAAATTTGGAAGCTGCTACACTTAGATGAATGTCCCTAAGGTCCTTGCGACAAAGGTTGGATCACCAGCCTGTGGTAGAGCCCCCTTTGACTAGCATGAACCTGCAATTTGCTTTGATAAATATAAACAAACAAACAAACAAACAAACAAAATGTGTTTTCTTGATACCAGACACCTTTCCAGGGAGCTGTAAGATCTGTGTCTGGGCCTGGACATTAACAATCCAGCAGCTGCTCAGGCACGTAAGGGCCAGAGACAAGGGGTTCAGCCAGACCTCTGCTCACAGTGTAGACAAAAGCCCAACCACACAGGACAGTCTTCCTACACTCAACCCAGCTTCCAGCTTCTGGCCTGGGGCCATCTCCTGTTGATCCTCTCACTTTCTCTCTTTCCACACTAGGCCAGCAGCTGGACTTCTCTGTGAGCCAGTTTCCAGAGAGAAATGGACTTCGCATAACTTCCTTGCAGTTGCTGTGTGCYGCTCAAGGGGGACTTGGAACAGACACTCTGGTGTCTTGTTGTGGGGCTCAGTCAACCAGGCAACTCCAGGCCAAGTTCCAGCTTAGGAGCTGTGCACTCAAAGTTATGTTCCTGGGAAAATCAGGAATTCCTACAGAAATTCCCAATGGTCAAAAGTAAAACCCTGAGCCCTCCATGAGGACTTTCCCCACTGCAGAATTCCTGGACAGCTCCCACTTAGCTGTCCCTAGGGCAGCTACACAGTTCTCAACTCTAGTGTCAGAACCTGCACCTCAGAGGAACTCCTTAAATGGGCCTGGGGTGGGTCTAGAGTATACAAATTTAGAGATGCTCCTGAGAGGAACCAAAGAGGAACCCGAGTAAGTGGAGGGAAAAGCAAGGGCAATCATGAGGGGTGAGGAGCTCAGAATGGGAAGACTCTTCAGAGTGTCATTGGTCAGGCCAGTGAGATGCTCAGTGAGTACAGACACTTGCCATTGAGCCTGACAGGAGTCTTACCTCAGGGACCCACATCATGGAATAAAAGAGGCAACTCTTCCTCTAATATCCACATGTACACATGCATACCCACACACAGGCACAGACACATGCACATGCACATATATGTGTGCACATATATACATTCATACTCTCACACACTAACACATACACACACAAATGCACATACATTTGCACACACATACATATTCAGACATACACTCAAACATACTCACACACATGTTTGCACACACATACACACACTGACATATACACTAAAACACACCACACTCACACACACTTGTACTCACACATACAGGCATGCTTACACATGCTACAGATACCACATGTATGCACACACCATACACACTCAGATACACTCACACAGGTAGATTCACATAGCATACATACCATACATACACCACACTCACACATACCACACACTCTCACACACATACATGCATATAGTCATTCATATTCATAATCATATATACATTCTCACACACACATTCACACACACACTTTCAAACATACATACATTCTCTCACACATACATACAGACACATACACTCTCACACATGCTCATTTACACAGTCATACACTCTCACACATGCTCACTCACACACACTTATACACATTCMCACATTCMCACACATAACCATAATTTTAAACATTTAAAGCAATCACATCGGCTCTACTGCGTATCTTTGCCCACTTGTCACAAACAAGAAAACAGAGACTTGTGGGTAAGATGAGTTGCCAAAGTTCATTCTCAAGTGATTGGAATGGAAACTTCCGGGTTCTTCTGTAACACACACACCCTCCCATCATGCAGTAACAGTCAGCCGCTCTCTGGCAGATTCCCTCAGTTCAAAGCAGCAACGCACCTGGAGATATTCCAGAAAGCCCTAAATCCTGTGGGAGGAAGTATCTGACCTCCCTGCAGAGCAGACTTGTGCTTGAGCATCTGCTTCTGTCCAGGTAGACACCAGCCTTGGTCTCCCTCCCACCCTGACCCATGGAATCC
>BDUI01003663.1:55678-71681 GCA_002335545.1 Apodemus speciosus
GCTGTGTGGTTCTGATTCTGGACTACAGCTCAGGTCCATGGCTTCTTTTATTTCTTTCCGGGAACAGAGTTCAGCATACCTCAGCGACCCTCTGTATTGACACTGCTATTACCCTCGTTGTTATTGTTGTTATTATTATTAACTAATTAGTATGTGCATGTGATTTGTGTGTGTGTGTGTGTGTGTGTGTGTGAGTGTGTGTGTGAGTGTGGCCGAGAGAGACAGAGTGAGAGMGGGATATGCACACACCATGGAGGGGGTACGAGGAGGAACAAGGGTAGCTTCCGGAAGCTTGTGTTTTCCTTACATTGAGGGTTCTTGGSATCAGAGTCAGGTTGTCATGGTTGCAACCACTGACAACCCATTGATTAATCTTGCTGGCCCATATCGTTATTTTTTCTAGTGTTAGGGATTGATCCCACAGATTTATGCTCGTTAAGCAAACACTCCATCATACCCTCAACTCAGAATTATTAATTTTTTGATAGGAAACTCATCTACCCGTGTTAAATAAATCGACCGCGTGCTTATTTCCCAGGGACGATGAGGCCGGCCGGACTCGTGCACCTAACCATGACCACTGGGCTGCTGGGCATTTTCTGGGTCGAGTTCTTTCCCAGCTCCCCTCGAGCTCCTCCCACTCTGCCTCACCCCCGCTTGCTTTCCTAATGTGTCCAGTCACGCTTTAATGGCTGAAGTGGTTTTGAAGCTATCTCCCACAGAATCAATTTTCACCCTCAGAGAGGGAAGCCCCAGACCTTCAGCAAGGAGCCTACTTCAGTGATTAGTTTTCGCAGGGGCTGTTGTCCTGACGGCATTGTGTTAACTTGGTCACCGGAAGTGGATCTGTCATGGGGCTTCTCTGATGAGACAGGCATTGATGACTAAACTCGGCTGAAGGCAGACTTCGTCGGTGAGACGCGCAGCTGCCCTTAGCTAGTTAGCTCGCTGGAATATTTGGCATCACTGGTGAGGCGAGTAAACTAATATGGAACAACTAATATGATTCTGGTTCCTTCTAAGAAAATGGTGGGCTTGGGAAGCACAGGATGCTGGCGGTGTGGCCGCTGCTTTCCTCAGAACCAAATCTGTCACCAAGACTCCTTCAGCTTTAGGGCAATAGAAGTAAAACCACCACAGTGCCCATCCACCCGCGGTATCTAACTGAGGTATCAAAATCTGGGAAAACCTTTAAAAGACTTTACATGTATTACACTTATCTCCAGAACTCTGAACAGCACTGACTTCGTTAAAACTGCTTCTGATGCTCAGAAAGACAGCAGAAATGTCCAATCTCTTGGCTGTGCCCCTGGCAAACTCCTCATTGAAGTTGTCGTTTGCTTTTTGTGGTGGTTACCTCACCTCTGACCGACTGCAGCAGCTGGGGGGATGGGTGCAGAGGTGTGTGTGTGTGTGTGTGTGTGTGTGTGTGTGTGTGTGTGTGTGTATCTGGATCGTAGAAACATGCTTATCACATAATTCAGTGAGAATTTTTGTGAGAACATGGCTGTTGTTAAAATTTTTAGTTACTGTATTCTATAGGAACTTATTTNGTGTGTGTGTGTGTGTGTGTGTGTGTGTGTGTGTGTGTGTGTGTGTCCAAACTGCCAGTTCCTGGTAGCTCTCTGCCTTGGAACCAGAATAGAGTCCACTGGTTTTTCTGAATTCGGACCTTACTTTAGAGATATAAGGAGATGTGATTGGGCAYGGGAAGGGACTTGGCCATCAGCCTGAGAGAAGGGCAGTGTATCTCATAGTACATCATGTCTGGGATCGCTGCCTGGAAACGTTTGCATCACCCGTCTATGTCCTATTTCCTCAGAGGGAAACCTGAGGACAGAGAGTCTCCTGTTCCCCATTGGAAATGCGTCAGACCTGGGGTCCTGGAATTCTAGAATCAGAGTGTTCTGGTGCCTTAAGATTTATAGAGCACTTGATGATTTTGTTGTTGTGGATAGACCTGGTGCTGTTTGTACTTTGATGCTAATTCCACTTACCCTGGACGGGGGCTGTCCGGGAAGAGGAGTGATTCACTACTCAGGACTTCCTTTATGATTAGAATAATGAATAAAGATTTCAAGGGAACCAATCAGTGGGCAAGTAGGTGGGACTTCCAGGTCAGACAGAGGGAGGCAGGAGAAGGATACAGGCTTTTAGACTGGAAGGACGATGGAGCCAAAATGTAGGTAGCAGAGACCGCCGGTTCAGGTCGTGGAACCGTTAGGATCTGCTACCAGAGGATTTGACTTAGAATGGCTTACAATCAGAATGCTAGTTGTCATGCCGCTAGCTGGGTTGCCTTTTGAGTCTACACTAAGATTGTGTGGTGTTTTCCTTCACACGGTGACTCAACTGAGTTCCAGAGAAAAGATAAGAAGGCAGGGCACCCCAGCCAGCCACTTCCAATTTGGAAGTGTGGGGCTGACTTGGCAGTGACCCACCATGAGAACTTAGCGAGCTGTGGGAGAGACTTTTGGAGCTCTGGGTCGGAGAGTCTCCACAAGATGAGATCAGGGCCGGTGACTTGCTAGTGATAGTGTGAATTGATTTTTTTTAAATATTTCACACTATGTTATGTAGGGGGTTTGATTCCTTCCTTCCTTCCTTCCTTCCTTCCTTCCTTCCTTCCTTCCTTCCTTCCTAAGCAGTTTTGAACTTTGATTTGGTCTAGTTTCATATCCCAGTAATAACTCATACCTAGCTGACATGCACCAGTCATTCCTCTCTGCTTTTCTGTCTGTCTGTTTCCATGGGCCAGTCCTTCTATAGGTCATCTTGATGGAGCCTCAATTCATATAGCTAGTGCATATGACTTGAGTGCTGTGGATGCCTGGACACTTAAATGTCCATGCATTCTCTCTCTCTCTCTCTCTCTCTCTCTCTCTCTCTCTCTCTCTCTCTCTCTCGTTGCTGTGTATCTAGTAGTAACAGGTTGAGATGAGTGAGCTTCAGGAAGGAAGAAGCATGGAGCCCCAAGTCATCAAATGGAGGAGAACTGAGGAGGAGTCCATCAGGTCTGCATCCTGATTCACATGAGAGAGACAGAGACTGCCTTAAGCCTGGGGGTTGGCAGTAATTGCACTGAACAATAAGCCGTGAGAAAAAGTTTGAAGCTCTAGCAAGGCCTAATTCATCTGTTCATTATCTCAGCACAGTGGGCAGCTAGCAGCTAGAGGAAAGCCTCTGCTGTGGGCTGGGGCCTGATTTGGATTATGTTAGTCGTAATAAACTGGACGTCCTTCTCAAAGCACCTGGGAGGTGTGGGAGGGCTTCTGTGCAGGGTAGTCAGAAAATCGAGACAGAATTTCGGAGATAAATGCACGTTGGATGACACACGGTGCATCAGAGTCGGGAGACTTAAGGCTAGAGGCCATGTCCGAATGGCTGCAGCGGTCAGGGTAAGCTACGGTGAGGACCCAGACTTTGGAACTATTTTTACATGGTTACTCTTGCCAGTTCCTTAAGTAAAGAGTAGAGATTGGTCGGGGGAGAGGACTCAGGGTGAAGCACTTGCTGTCCAAGTGAGGATTTGAGTTCAGGATCCGGCTATGCACACCTGTAACCCCAGTACTAGATAAAGTGGTAGGGCAGAGACAGGAGGATTGCTGGGGCTTGCGTCTGCCAGCTTTGGTGAAAAACAGCAAGCCTCGGGTTCCGTGAGATGCCCTGTGCCACGCAAATAAGACAAATAGTGATAGAGGGCATCGGATGTCCTCTTTTGGCCTCCGTGTGTATGCATATATAAACATACAAGTCTCACATCAGATCAGACCTCGCCTTACTCGGCATTGCTGTGGGTCAACAAACTACTGCCTGTCTGTATTTATGAAGGCAGTTTGGCCGGCATAGAGACATTCCTGTTTATTTATGCCTTATCCATGACTGCTTTCATTCTCCAGTGTCCTCCGATATTCATTTTCTTGTCTTTAAGAATGTACATGCTGGCCCTAATTAGGACAGCTGTATAATCCCTACCCTAATCAGGTAACACTGAGGAAGAATGGGGGGGGGGAGAATGTAAGGACTGGGTTGGGTCAGAGTGTTGTCAAACTGTGCTCCGACCTGCAGGACACTGTGATCACAAACACATGGTAGTGGTGGTTACCTGTCCTGGACTAGCATAGGACTGGACCTACCATCACTTCATCGTGCAGCAGGGAGAGGCTCATAAGGACCCACCCCTCTGTGAAGATGTATATGGGGAAAGACATCTAAGTAGCTGAGAGATTTGGGGGAATAAAGGTTTTGACAGGTGAGATTGGAGAATAAGGGAGGGCAATAGACATGAGAATGTCTAAAACTCAATGAAAGCAAGTGTGAAATTGTCGAAGAATTAACAGAAGAGAGAGCAAGCTTGCCGATCCCTAGACTAAACATTATGGATGGACAGTCACTGAACCACCACAGCAAGTTCACACAGAACCATCACAGCAAGTTCACACTGAACCATCACAACAAGTTCACAAGGAACCATCACAGCAAGTTCACAAGGAACCATCACAGCAAGTTCACACTGAACCATCACAGCAAGTTCACACCGAACCATCACAGCAAATTCACAAGGAACCATCACGGCAAGTTCACACCGAACCATCACAACAAGTTCACAGGGAACCACCACAGCAAGTTCACACTGAACCATCACAGCAAGTTCACAAGGAACCATCACAGCAAGTTCACACCGAACCATCACAGCAAGTTCACACTGAACCATCACAGCAAGTTCACACTGACCATCACAGCAAGTTCACAAGGAACCATCACAGCAAGTTCACAAGGAACCATCACAGCAAGTTCACACGGAACCATCACAGCAAGTTCACACTGACCATCACAACAAGTTCACAAGGAACCATCACAGCAAGTTCACACTGAACCATCACAGCAAGTTCACACTGAACCATCACAGCAAGTTCACACTGAACCATTATATTAAGTTTACACTGAACTATTAGCAAATTTATACTAACCCATCATAAGTTCATATCAAACAATTACAGCAAGTTCATACTGGACCATTATAACAAGTTCACACTGAACCACTATATGAGCTCACAGATATTGGCTCACTGTTCAAGGACTGGTTTATGCCAACAGAGTGGAAATCAACTATTACACACCCATGTGGCAATAGCGCCATGATAGAAGTGATTTCTTCTTTTTTCCATCCATCTCACTGGTAATTTCATGCTGGACTAGGAGATGTTTGTGTGGTTGGTGAGACAAGCATGGGATAGTTATTGCTTCTCCAGTGAAAAGGCCTGAAGGCCTACTGGCTGACAGGTGACTCTTCATTTATTGTCTTTATTCTGCCAGGCAGTGGAGAGCAAAACAAACCCAACTCTTAATTATCTTTTTTTTTTCTGGTGTCTCAAGTCACTCATGGGCAGATGCTAACATTCAGGTGTGATGAGGTGGTGTAAAAAGCCTGCTAGGGTCTTGGATCATGTGTGTACATATACACATAAGGTCACACAGTTATGTGCCCAGTCCTCCATTTTAACTCTGCACCTTGGAGTCTGTTTTTTTTTTGTCAGTGATGAACTATCTCGTTTCTTCTAATGTAACAGAACTGGCATTTTGATCTTTATTGGCTATTGATACTGACTTGGAACTTGGAAGAGAGAGGAAGTCCGATTAAGAAGCTCCTTGAAAGGCCTCTCAGTGACAAACATTTAGAAATCTGAAGGGAGAAGCCCAACTGGGATCTGAATAATGGGCTAGAGTAGTGTGGAAGAAAGCTTTGGATAGAACGAGGCATTTCAATTTTTTTTACAGTCTGTGACTTCTTTATTACTGGTAGTCACAGGTGTGTATCTATATTATTATTATTATTTTTAATCATACAGATGCTGCTTGGGCTAGGCTATTGTTTTGGTGCTAGCAGGTACAGTAAATAAAAGATAAAAGGTTTTTTTTTTGTTTCGTTTTGGTGTAAATACAGTTTTTTTTTTACTTTCTTTTGTGTGTGTGTTCAGTATATGTGTTTACACAGTTGTGTGTGTGTGTGTGTGTGTGTGTGTGTGTGTATTTCTGTGCGGTTGCACATGCGTATGGCAGTTAGAGGTAAATATTGGATGTCTTCCTCAATTACCTTCTACCTTATTTTCAGAGACCCAGTCTCTCTTGAACCCAGTATTCAGCGATTGGGCGGGGCTAGCCAAGGCAGATTCGCTAAGAAGCTTCAGGGGTCTGCTTGGCTTTGGTCCCCCACCCTGGAGTCAGACACAGGCCACTGCACCTGTCGTTATCTGCACACTGGAGTTCCGAGTGCTGGTCCTCACGCTCTCTCGGTGAACCTCTTCGCTGAGGCGTCTCTCCAGCTTCCCTTTCCATCTTCCCGTTTCTCCGCAGGTCAGAGCATTGGACCACAAATGCTGGCTCCAGCTGTTGAATTGGCAAGAAATGACAAATTATTGATCAGCTCCTTCCAATTCTGTTCTTCAATATGTTTGACCTGTACTAGGTTCTAGGTTCAAAGAAGAAACAGTGGCAAGCCAGTCCTGGAATCAGGAAGTTTGCTCACCAGCATAGTTTCAGATTCTCTTGTTAGTTGTGGAGTCTTCTATACTAGGGGTAGATTTGATAGACTTGGCCTGGTGTTCAGACGTAGGAAAAAATTGTGAGTGAGTCTAGAAAGAAAGACAGGCCTTTAGCAATGCAGCAATACCAGCCTCTTAAGGTAGATGGAGGAAATCCAGGAAATAAGTGCAATTACATCTTTTAAATAGGATATGATAAATCAAAAGACTTCTTATAGGTCTCTGGCTTTGATTCAGAAGTAGGAACAGGAGCAGTGGTAGACTAAAAGAAAGGCTTTTCTGATTATTATTAAGAGAGAGAACTTCCTTAAGAAAAGATTGTTATCAGATGGGTTTGGCATTGAAGGCCTATACTCCCAGCACTCAGAGGTAGAGCCAGGAGGATTGGAATTGAAGGCCATCGTCTGCCATGCAGTTGAGTTTAAGGCCACTTAGACTACAAAAAGACCCTATCTCAAAGAAATTAAAAGCCCAGAAGAAATGAATAAACACACACACACACACACACACACACACACACACATACACACAGACACACACGATAGAAAGAAAAGGAATGGTTGTGATCAAAGGGTCTGAGAGGTGGACAGATGAAATTGACATTTACACAGTTGTAAGGAAGCCCTGGGATTGTTTTTTGGGGAGGCAGGTTTACCACAGATCTGAAAGGATGCTGAGGTCCTGGAGACCAGATGTTCCAGGAGGTGCTTGGTCTTTTGTAGACCTGATACTCCCTTGACTCCGCCACATAGGTGATGATCTAGTTGCACCTGCTTTGGGAAGAAGGAAGCAATATATCTGGACAGTTGTCTATCGTTTCCAAGTTTTGTCTCATCAAAATCTGTGTGTACCTCTCCCAGGAGAAAAATTTTATTTTGCTGCAACATATGTAATAGATAATGCTTGCCAAATGTTCAAAACTTGGTTTAGCTTGAACTCAGAGGTCAAGCTGTACAATAGACTTCAAATGAGGGAATAGAATCATGATGGAATCATCATCACAAATCATTTATAGCTAAGAACATTTTGTAACAATGACCAGAATACACCTACCTGCTGCCTTTGCCTCACAGCCGTTGTGTGAGTATAGGTCAGAATCTGATGTTCGTTCCCCTCAAATCTATGGCGTGGGGGCTGTGTACGTGTTTGAAATCACTCATCCTGAAAACAGCTGCTAACACCCGAGTGGTATGTAAATGTTGAATCCTCTATGCAGAGTCAAGAACAAGGCAGCAATAAACCATTTATTGACCCATCCGTGTAAGCCAATCCATGGTTCACACCTGCAGTTCGGTCTGTCGTTCTAAGATGTCCACCTCCTTGGTTATTTTAAAAGAACTTGATTCATTCACATTCCAAGGATTTTGACAAGCTCTGAAAAAGTCGAGGCTAACCTAGGAAAGGAAAAATGAAAAAAAAAAAACCCCATAAATCAGGCATATTGCTTTCCAATAGAAGACTAAGAATGACTACATTCAAAGAAGGAGTACAGAGAGATTTCGGGGATAAATGAATGATGGAGCTAGCAGGGCTGAGGTGTTTCTTAGTGCTATAGATAAGGAGTTAAAGTGAAAGCCACGTAAGGAGTCTTGGGGGTCAGTTTGACCAACACTAGATCTTTTGAGAAGATTTAGAGCAAGAAAACAAGAGAAATAAGCACTAGGAATTTTAACCAGAATTAGGTTTTAGGGAGGCACAGATACAGGGGGTGGGAACACAACTGTTTTTTTTTTATTAGATATTTTCTTTATTTCCATTTCAAATGTTATCCTCTTTCCCAGTTCCCCACCCCCAGAAATCCCCTATCGCATCCTCCCTCCCCCTGCTTCGATGAGGGTGTTCCTCCATCCACCCACCCATCCACTCCCACCTCCCCTCCCCTGATTTCCCTACACTGGGGCATCTATTGAGCCTTCATAGGACCACGGACCTCTCTTCCCATTGAWGCCTGACAAGGCCATCCTCTGCTACATATGCATCTAGAACCATGTGCACCCCTTGGTTGATGACTTGGTCCCTGGAAGCTCTGGGGGTGAGAGTCTGGTTGGTTAATATTCTTCTTATGGGGTTGCAAACCCCTTCAGTTCCTTCAGCCCTCTAATACCTCCATTGGGGACCCTGTGCTCAGTCCAATGGTTGGCTGTGAGCATCGCCTCTGTATTTGTCAGGCTCTCACAGGGCCTCTCAGAAGAAAGCCATATCAGGCTCCGTTCAGCAAGCATTTCTTGGCATCCACAATAGTGTCCGAGTTTGGTGACCATGTAAGGCTCGAGGGAGTCTTAGCTTACTGGAGAGACCCCCTGAGTGGACCACGTGGAGACGGGAATCGATGCAAAAAGCAAGAGGATTTTTATTATTATCCAGCATGCTGGGGCTGCTCCGCACACGGAGACAGAACGACGTGCACTCCAGGCTATGGAGGCCTTTTATACAGTCCTCAGGGCAGCCGCCATTAGGCACAATGTGATTGGCAGAACAGTGTTACCTTTAGACTAATTGGTTGTTAGGGGATGAGGTAGGTGGCCAATGGACTCTGGGCCTTTCCTAGCTGCAGGGAACTCCCTGTAATCTAAGGAATGTAATTTAGCCTCTCTCTTCTGGGAGGGGGAACACTTTCCCCTCTGGGAGGGGCCAGTGTTCTATGACCTTTTCAAAGCTTCTGAGTTAACCCTTTCAACTATATAAGGGATAAATTCCCAGGTGGTACAGTCTCTGGATGACCTTTCCTTCAGTCTCTGCTCTACACTTTATTTTCATATTTACTCCGGTGAGTATTTTGGTTGCCTTTTCAGAAGAACCAAAGCACCCACACTTTGGTCTTCTTTCTTCTTGAGCTTCATGTGGTCTGTGAATTGTATCTTGGGTATTCAGTTTTTGGGCTAATGTCCTCTTATCAGTGAGTGCATACCATGTGTGTTCTTTTGTGATTGGGTTACCTCATTCAGGATGATCTATTCTAGTCCCATCCATTTGCCTAAGAATTTCATGAATTTATCATTTTTAATAGCTGAGTAGTACTCCACGGGGTAAATGTACGATATTTTTTGTATCCATTCCTCTGTTGGAGGACATCTAGGTTCTTTCCAGTTTCTGGCTATTATAAATAAGGCTGCTATGAACATAGTGGAGCATGTGTCCTTATTACATGTTGGAGAATGTTCTGGGTATATGCCCAGGAGTGGTATAGCTGGGTCCTCAGGTAGTACTATGTCCAATTTTTTGAGGAGCCACCAAACTGGTTTCCAGAGTGGTTGTAACAGCTTGCAATCCCACCAGCAATGGAGGAGTATTCCTCTTTCTCCACATCCTCACCAGCACCTGCTGTCACCTGAGTTTTTGATCTTATCCATTCTGACTGGTATGAGGTGGAATCTCAGGGTTGTTTTGATTTGCATTTCCCTAATAACTAGGAATGTTGAACATTTCTTTAGGCGCTTCTTGGCCATTTGAGTTTCCTCAGTTGAAAATTCTTTTTTTAGCTCTGTACCCCATTTTTAATAGGGTTATTTGATCTAACTTCTTGAGTTCTTTGTATATATTGGATATTAGCCCTCTATCAAATGTAGGGTTGATAAAGATCTTTTCCCATTCTGTTGGTTGCCATTTTGTCCTATTGACAGTGTCCTTTGCCTTACAGAATCTTTGCAATTTAATGAGATCCCATTTGTCGATTCTTGATCTTAGAGCATAAGCTATTGGTGTTCTGTTCAGAAAAATTTCCCCTGTTCCCATGTGTTCGAGGCTCTTCCCCACTTTCTCCTCTATAAGTTTCAGTGTATCTGGTTTTATATGGAGATCCTTGATCCGCTTGGACTTGAGCTTTGTGAAAGCAGATAAGAATGGGTCAATTTGAATTTTTCTACATGCTGACCTCCAGTTGAACCAGCACCGTTTGTTAAAAATGCTGTCTTTTCCCCACTGGATGGTTTTAGCTCCTTTGTCAAAAAGTAAGTGACCATAGGTGTGTGGGTTCATTTCTGGGTCAATTCTATTCCATTGATCTACCACCTGCCACTGTACCAATATCATGCAGTTTTTGTTTTTTTTTTTTTTTTTNTTTTTTTTTTTTTTTTTTTTTATCACTTTTGCTCTGTAATACAGCTTGAGATCAGGGATTCCTCCAGAAGTTCTTTTATTGTTGAGAATAGTTTTTCTATCCTGGGTTTTTTGTTATTCCAAATGAATTTGCAAATTGCTCTAACTCTATGAAGAATTGATTTGAAATTTTGATGGGGATTGCATTGAATCTGTAGATTGCTTTAGGCAAGATGGCCATTTTTACTATATTAATCCTGCCAAATTCACGAGCATGGGAGATCTTTCCATTTTCTGAGATCTTTGATTTCTTTCTTCAGTGACTTGAAGTTCTTGTCATACAGATCTTTCACTTGCTTGATTAGAGTCACCCCAAGATATGTAATATTATTTGTGACTATTGTGAAGGGTGTTATTTCCCTAATTTCTTTTTCAGCCTGGTTATCCATTGTATAGAGGAAGGCTACTGATTTGTTTGAGCTAATTTTATATCTAGTCACTTTGCTGAAGTTCTTTATCAGCTTTAGGAGTTCTCTGGTGGAATTTTTGGGGTCACTTAAGTATACTATCATATCATCTGCAAATAGTGATATTTTGACTTCTTCCTTTCCAATTTGTATCCCTTTGACCTCCTTTTGTTGTCTAATTGCTCTTGCTAAAACTTCAGTTACTATATTGAATAGATATGAAGAGAATGGGCAGTCTTGTCTTGTCCCTGATTTTAATGGGATTGCTTTAAGTTTCTCTTCATTTAGTTTGATGTTGGCTACTGGTTGCCATATATTGCTTTTACTATGTTTAGGTATGGGCCTTGAATTCCTGATCTTTCCAAGACTTTTAACATGAAGTGATGCTGAATTTTATCAAATGCTTTTTCAGCATTTAATGAAATGATCATGCAGTTTTTTTTCTTTGAGTTTATTTATGGAGTGGATTACATTGATGGATTTCCATATATTGAACCATCCCTGCATCCCTGGGATAAAGCCTACTTGATCGTGGTCTATGATCACTTGGATTTGGTTGGCAAGAATTTTATTGAGATGGAGGGGGGAGGGGGAGGGTAAGAGGAGGGGAAGGGGAGAGAGTGAAAAGGGGGACATGGAGATATAAGAGAGTGGGGGGGAGCAGATAGTAGGAGGAGAGGCCAAAAAAACCCTTTTATAGCAAGTCAGGCCTACCTGGCTACTGCCAGGTAACTGTTGGACAGAGCCAGGGAGTACCAATAGGGTCCAACCCAACTATCTTATTGTTTTTGCTTGTGCTTGCTGTCTCTTCCTAAGAAACAAGGGATTAAGGTCATAGAATGGTGATTTGTAGGAGGTTAAGAGGGATTATGGAATATATAACTGGGTTGTAAATAAAATACCTGGGTTAGCAGGTATTTTGCTCATGAAGTGAGCTAGCAGAAAGCAATAATACTTCTTTCTTTAGATTTTCTTTCTTTCTTTCTTTCTTTCTTTCTTTCTTTCTTTCTCTCTCTCTTTCTTTCTTTTCTTTTTCTTTTTTGTAGCAAGAGCTGAACTGTGGAGATCTCTGGAGATCTTTTAGCTCAAGAATTTTTTTCTAACATTACTTCTGATTTTGATCAGAAAATCCATGGAGAGTGAACACATCTCTTTTAAAGTTTTTCATAGCTCTTTTAGAATTTTTTCTAACAGGATTTCTGAATTACTTAGAGAACTAACACAGCGGTTCTCCAGAAAAGAGAGAATACAGTGCTTTTAGACTTTTTTCTGGCTAATTTTGAATGGAAATCTGGAGAATTACTTTAAGAATTTTTCTAACAGGATTTCTGACTCGGTCAGAAGATCCAAGAATTTTTTTTTATAGAATCTTTTCTGATTTTGGTCCGAAAACCCATGACCTGTCCAGAGAGCTTTTAGAATGTTTAGCAGAGAAAGCTGGCTCAACCAGAGTGTTTTTGTTAGAATAGAAAAAAAAAGTTATCTGGAGCAGAATTCACAGAGAGAGCAGTCTTAAAAGCTGTCTCGAGTAGCAGAGAGAGAGAGAGAGAGAGAGAGAGAGAGAGAGAGAGAGAGAGAGAGAGAGAGCTCAGTCTGAAAAGCTATCGTAAGCAGAGCTATCTACAGAGAGCTGTCTATGGGAGCCATCTCGAGCAGAACATAGCCTATCAGCTTGGGCCCACAATTTGACTTCAGTCATTTGTTTCACCACTCCCATACACCTCCCTCTCTCAAGACCCCTCTCCAAGCAGAGGCTGGTCCTTGGTAGGTTTCAGATACAACTGAGGGAGATTCTGACCATACTTACGTAGCAGAAGAATTTCCACAAGACAATGATCAGGTGGCATACATGAGGCAGATAGAAAAGGGAGCAGAGCAGAAATCCACACAGTTAAAGTGGGATCTTTGACTTTGAAAATGCTTGTCCTTGTTGCATCACAGGAAGCTCTGAGGCAGTTGGCAACATTAATTAAAAAGATAAATGTCTGGGCCGGAAGGGGAAGGAGAAGAAAAAGGAGAAAAATTTCTGGGAACTCATCTACATATGGAAGAGAAAGAGCTCATTGATCTTAAGCATAAGAATGGAAGAAGTCAGTTTTTCTGTCTGTTGGGAGGAGGACAGGAGAGGGAAATAGAGCACCAGGAGCCTGAAATGCCGTTGCTAGTAGAAAGAGACTGTGTCTATCTATTTTCTAGGCTATAACTAAATACTCATGGCTAGGTACTTTATAAAGAAGATAAATTTCTTTTGGTTGTTTTTACAATTTGTTTATTTCATTGCTGAGGATAAAACTTAGGGTTTCTGCATGCTAATCCAGTGCTCTACTGTCTGGGGACTGTGTCCCTGACCCTGGATCCTGACTTTAGACTGGGCAGCCTCATTGAATCAGCTACTTGTGGGCAGCATCACACTAGCAGAAATGTGAATGAGCAAGGTGATCACATGGCAAGACAGGAAGCCAGGGGAACTCAGGAGTGGGTTTGCTCCTCTTGTGACATTCTGATCTCTCAGCACCTATGTGGAGTTCCAGGAGAACTACTCAGGACCGGGCTTTCAACACATGAACCGTTTGGGAACAAACACATTTAAACTATAGAAGAATTGTGCTTCTGATGAGTAGTAGGTCTAATTCTGGCTTCTACCAATTATAAGGTATTGGTGGCTTAAAGCTAAGATGGGTAGAAAGTTCAGTTTGGACGTAAAGCAAGCTAGCTTTCCAATCCAGATTCATTCGTCGTAAAATGAACATTCAGGTCTGTTTTGGAGGCCTGTGAGGGTCCGAAAATCACTGAAAGAAGACCCCAGAGCCAGATACTATGCAAAGATAAAGACACAAGCATGTGTGTATTTTGGGGGTAGGGCTTTTATTTTTCTTTGAAATCATAACCCTGGACAAAGGTGCATGGGCCTTCTTAAAGAGAATTAGGGGAATTTTCCAAAAGGGTTAGGTAATCTAAAATGTCATTGGTGGGTGCTAGGGGGTCACAGGGGTCAGCTTCTGATTGGCTTGTGCCAAGTGGTCCGCATTCCTATATCGTGCAAGTTTATCCACATGATGAGAGGACTGCCCAGCACAGATGCCCATCCTGAGATAAGATATTTTTCCCATTCTTGTGGTTATTCCCAGACTGCTCTTTGGGAGGAGGTTTTATGACCTTTTTCTTAGTTTTTGTGGTCTGTTCCTGGAGTTGGTGCCTTTAGGCCTTCTTTTTCAAATCAGGCCTAGTCCTTAAATGGAAACGAATGGGGTTTATGCAATCCTTTCAGGCCCAAGTCAATTTCTCACTTTGTTCCAAAATCAGCTTCGAGGGATTGGTGAGTTCCAGTACCCAGTCTGTTGATGCAGCAGGTTCTGTCCTAAGTCATAGACATAGACCCTTTTATTTGAGCTTCTCAAAAACCTGTGAGATTGTTATTAGTTCAATTTCACAGATAAGAGCATGAAGCCCAGAAAACTTCAGTAATGTGTTCATGGTTTACATGTTGGTAATTGTAAAGTGAATGTAGGTCCTCAGAACATCACAGAATTCACTCTTAATGATATCATTAATCTATGTTGCTCTACAAAACCCCTTTCCTGAGGTGTTACCAGTTTGAGCTCAGGAATCCATTTAGCCTCGAGACTTCACATATAGACGCCCAACTTTCTACTGGTTCTATTTGATTCTTGTGGTGTCGTTCAGAACACATATATGCTGTCACTGCACAGTCTGCTGGCCCCGGGCTTCCGTGATCAGCAGGAGCAACTAGATAGCTGTTCTCTTCCAATGCACAGGGTCTTCACAGAAGAGGTTGTCCATTATCAGGCAGCTGGTATTGAGGCCTTTGAGGTCCAGAGTGCAGCAGATGAAACTTTATGTTCACAATATATAGGGTGATTTGTCCTGGAATAGATGAGTTAGGATAGAAAGATATTGGTCACTTAAATCATTCATTCATTTCACTCAACCAGTTGTCAATGGGACAGAAAGGTATTAGTCAAAGCATTCACTGAGAATGTGCTCATTCACTCATTCATTCGCTTCAGCTAGCTGGATGACCATGGGACACAAGCTGCACACCCTTTGTGAACCAGACCCCGTCCCGGTTCAGAAAAGAGAACAAGGGTCATGTCGTAAGATGACAAGAAGATGAAGTCAGCTAATATACACGCAAGGCTTACTTTGCACTGAGAACTCATGCTGAGATCTCAGAGCCGTTTCTATCCCCCCCCCCCCCCCGTTTAGATAAGAAACTATACAGAGGAGGGAGTGACTGGCCCAGGGTTATGCCACTTTGTAAATGGGGAGATGAGGGAGATGCTTACCTGTGTCTAAGCAGCTGATAAAATGTAGATTGAGACATGAGAAAACATTTATAAAGAGCAAGTACAGTTGTAGAGGTGAAGGGAATGGAGAATGGATGGCAACATCCAGTCAGACACGTGCAGCTGGTCTACAGGTCCTTGGGGGTAACTGGAGTTCACAGCAAGTTATTGTCAACTTTACACATAGCTAGACCAGAATCCGTAGGCTCCTAATACGGCCTCCTCAAACGACAAGTGATTGAGGAATGGAAATTCTGGTTCCCCTGATTTCATTCCTTCATACTGTATGCCCCAAGCCATCACACCGCACAGCCAGGTGTTGTATAACAACTGAAATGTAAGTAGGAGCTGTGGTATTAGCTCAGGCGAGAAGGTGCTTGCCCTGCCAGTGTGGCCCCTTAGAACCCGTGTCAAATAAATTTCGGTGTGCAACACGCTCTTGAAATCCCAGCACTGTGGGAAAACTTTGCTAATTAGGGTCAAAGTCTACCATTGTTCAGATTGCTTTTTGGAGCTCAGCACATTATGGGAGACTCCCTTTCTTGACAGGGCTTTTCCTTTTCTGACTTTGTCACAGCAGTTCAAAAACTCCCGTACCTCTACCTGCAGAATGTCATATATATATATATGCATACATATACATATATATATA
>BDUI01003663.1:80700-90913 GCA_002335545.1 Apodemus speciosus
CCATCTTGTTACTCCAGTTTTAGGGAAACTGATGCTCTCTTCTGACCTCTGTGGGCACTAGACACACATGGTGCACAGACATACATGCTTACAAAACACTCACACATAAAACAAATGAATAGATCTAATTAAAAAAAAAGTTTGTCAGGCCTGGAGAGATGGCTCAGTCCTGAGTTTAATTCCCAGAAACCACAAGATGGATCATAGATATCTGTAATGGGATACGATGCCCTCTTCTGGTGTGTCTGAAGAGGGCAACAATGTACTCACATACATAAAATAAATAAATATGATACACATACACAAAGTTTGTTACTTATATATGTTAAAAATATTAGTACTTTAAAATATTGGGTGATGAGAACTGGATAGTAAATAACTTTGCAGAACCTTCTAACATATAGCTGTTCAATCCACTATATTTCTTTCTAGCTTAAAAAAAAATCGAATCTGTCAGCTCTTTAAGGAACATGATGAATTCAAGTCCTTTGGCAAGCTCTCCTAAAATAAAAATTTAAATAAATATAAAAGATAGCAGGACTGGCAAAGTTAAAGTAAAAGAATACAGTTAGCAAACAGTAGAAACTAAGAAAAGACTGGAAAAAAGAAAAAAAAAGATTTTAGAGCAATATAAAAAGCATAAGTAGCTTATAGCACAGAATGCATCTGTGCCTTTTCTTCTCTTTGGGGACAGGGTGTATCATTCATTTTTTCGTTGATGTGTTAAAATACCAGTAAAAGCAGCCTATGACAGGAGGGGTTTATCCTGGCTCTCCCTTTGAGGGGCAGTCTGCTATGCTGGGCGAGTGTAGTAACAGAAACAGGAGGGTCAGTCACAGCGCACCAGCAGGTAGGAAGCCGGCCAGTGCTCATCCTGCTTTTGCCTTCCCTGTGAGACGCCTCAGTTCTCTGGAAATACTCTCACCGATGTGCCCAGAGGTGTGTCTCCTAGGTGGTTCCAGGTGCCCTTGAACTGGTGTTGATCAAGACTGATCATCATACAGTTTTTTTTGTTTTTTGTTTTACAATGCTGTGCGGATGGCTTCGAATTCATGGCCCTTTTGCCTCAGCTTCCCAAGTGCTAGGTTGTGCGTATGTGTTACCACACCTGGGCATGCACACAGGGCTGGGGTGGGGGTGGGGCGTAGGTTAGGGGTGGGAATCTTCTTTAAGCCCCAGCCCCATGCCTGTTGGGCAGCCTCCTGTTGTGGTCCCCAAATGTGGTTACTCGGTTGCCCAGTCTCCTTCCCTTCTGAGCTGTGTATCACTCACTAGATAGGCAGTAGAGAGGGGTCCTGAACAGCACTGTGTGACGCTGACTGGACCTCAAGGGATGCTGGGAAATGAAGTTTACCGGAGAGGTTGCAAGCAGAGACGCGGATTTGGACGCATGGTGCTGTCTCTGCCAGAGATTTGAAAGCAGAGCAAAACAGTAATGTTTCTTCTTCATTTATTTAATATTTTTTGCAATGTCCTCCTCACTTCCCGACCGCCAGGGGAAGGTAATCTACCTTCTACGTTGTCTGAAATAAGACCACGTTATATGTGAGGCTAGATGGGCTAAAGGGCAACGGAGTTCAGATACTTGGAGAAACTTAATATGTTGGAGTCAGCAGGACCTGACGGCTTGCACTGTAGGATGCTGAATGAATCTTCAACGGTCATCTTGGGGCTATTAGCTAGGAGAACCAAATCACAGAGGGTCGGAAGTACCCTAAGGAGAGCAACTGGGTAAGGGAGGTATCCATTTTTGAGAGAAAGAGTGGCTGGCTCTGGAAGTTTCAGACCCATGAGCTTAACATTGATACCTGGGAACATTTAAGAATAAATTGTTAATTAATGAGATAATACCCCCAAATATATAAATAACCAGTGAGTCTTCCTAAACAGATGAGAGTACCAAGTCAATTTAATGTCCTCCCATGACCGTTGTAGGCTATACAAATGAGCAGAAAGGACCAATGCCATCCGTCTTAATTTTAGTAAAGACCTGGACATTTCAAGCAACATCTTAGTTTGTACATGGAGATTGGGATGGGAGATGGACCTCAAGGGGCAGTATCAATGGCTGGACATCAATCAGAGGGAGGGCACATATTGACACTATCTGGAGGTATTGGGGTCAGGTTGTAGACTGCTCAATACTTATATTGATGGCCTTGATGAAGGAATTAAGACTGAGTTCTTGAAGCCTGAGCTGCCTTGGGCAGATGTGGAGAATCTCTTCAATGCTGTCCATGTGCTGCTGTGAGAGCAAAGTGTGATCAGGGTGAGGAAGTTCCTCCTGGGCCAGCACACAGTGCCACGTAAAAGGTGACTTGGTTTGCAACCCTGAGGAAAGGCATCACTGAACGTGAGGAAACGTGTCCTTTGAGAAAACATTAAGGAAGCAGAGCTGTTGAATGAAGAGAAGAAAGGAAAAGGAATGATTTCCCTAGTGCACCAACTTTAGCATAGGTTTAACATAAGGGACAATAACTTCTTTTTTATATAAAGGAAGGACTTTGGTGCCAACGATGCAGAATGGCTTCCAGTTAGACGTGAGGAAGAACTTACCCTTTCTAACCGCTGTCATGCTTGCTTAATGTGGGACTTTCTAATCTACTGCAACTCCCTAAAAGTAGGATTTCTTCAGATCTCTAATGCTACGAACAAAACTTGACACACGGTATACAGATGACAAGTGTCGACTCTCAAGGACATAAAATAATAGTTCAGAACTTGAGGGGTCATTGTTCTGAAAGATCTTAATAGGAGCGACTGGACTGACCAGATGGCTCAGCAGAGGAGAGTGTACACTACGAAGGCTGTAGGCCCAAATTTGGTCTCTGAAACCTGACCTCGACACACACACACACCATAGCAAGGATGAGGCCAGTCCCCGCAAAATAAATGATTTCCTCTAGTGCCAGCCAGCGTCTGCCTCTCACTGTCCCCCCACCCCCCCGGGTAGCCAGGCGGTTGCACACTGGGCTGGAATGGAGGGAGGGACGTTAGCTGGGCAGGTGGGTGCAGACAGGATCTTGGTCAGTGGTGAATGTATGGGCCAAGAACACACATCTGGGAGAGGCATGGGGTCCTTATTCAATCTATTTGTGGAGACAAAGGCTACGTACACCGTGGGGGAGGGCTACTGGGTGAGTCATTGGCCAGGGTCAGGGGCTTGGGATGCCTCATTAGCATGAGGAGGAATACCAGGTGCTATTGATCATGACCTTAAAGGGGAAAAGGACGTTTAACCTGGCTATGTGACTCCTCTGGCAAGGCAAAGGTGGTGCAGGCCCAGGGCAGGGGGGTGGGGAAGCAGTATTCCTATCCCTGCTGATCTCAGGATGAGATCCCAGGATGTGCCTTGACCCCACTCTTGCTCCAGGCCTGCTCCTCTTAGTCCCTGGTCACATATTCTAGAAGACCCAATGATTTTTATCAACAATGATTTGCGGATTATTTATTGTCATTATAGTATATGCTTTAGGCATATGCTACAAAATAGTTTAATGATCTATTCTCTTTATAGTATATAGTCTAGGCTTTGGCTCAATAACACGCATGGATAGATTGTCCATGGTGAGGGAGGGTATGGGTGAGGGAGAGGAGGAGAGAAGATATTGATTTCAAGCTACTTGCCTCCTGCCCAACTGCAGAACCCTCACACAGAACAAAGGTAAGAAAAGAGGCGCCAGCTTCCCTCTCAGTTTTAGAGTCAATATTTTACATTTTGGCTATTTGCTGCTACCTCTGTTTTTTCTAGAACCTGTGATCCAGATCGTATATGCCACAACTGGGGGCTCACTGTATTTGCTTTGTAGATTCACCTTATGTCTTGTGACAGGGTGGGCTGGGCAGGCTCCTGTGGTCATTACTGTGAGGTTATTCCTAGCAGTATTAGCTGGGATTCTAGACAATTTCACCTCTCATTGAAACTTTTTGTTTATAGATTATTGAATAATTATGGTAATTTCTTTGCATAACAAACAGAGTTTAATGCTTAAGTGCAGCTACAAGTTTTATTCATAAGAATTTTTGAATTATATCCAAAGGGATTATTCTCTGGGACAGTCAGTCCAGATGGATGCCTTGAGTATTTCCGGTTGTGATCAGTGACATCATTTTTCTAGCTTTCTGGGAAGAAACTTGGTCTGAAAGTACATTGAGTTATGTATCAAATTGGTAATTTAAAACCTCTCAGGGAGTGGTGGTCAGAATGCTCTGTAGACAAAATGAATTTTCCAGGGTCTGTGGGCATAGACATTGGTTAACAAAACTCTCATGGGATTCTGGGAGGGAGTCTAGCAATGAGAGGTATATTATCCAATCAAAATGGATGGTACAGTTGGTGATATCTGCGGTAGGACATCTGCTCCTAGAGCTTCAAACATATATGCAGCTGAGGGGCTAATCGCTCGGAAGTCCCTGTGTGGTGAGCAATGCCAGCTCACACAGGTCCTAAGAGAATGGATTCTAGCAAAAGGTTTGGCAGTTGCAAGTTCTGTATGTGTAAAACTATTTTATTTTTTATAAATTAATTTGATTTGATTTATATCTCACTGAGGTGGTAGGGAAATTAATTATTTAAGGGCTCCTTTTTTTCTCTAGAGCTTTGAGAAGATGCTAGAATATTGATAATGAGAATCCTAGGCTGACTCCATGACAGGCTTCAAATTGGCAGTCCAGGAGACTAGGCCTAAGAAGTGGGCAAGCCCAGGCAATGCCAGGCAGCTTAGTTGCTAGAAGAAACCCCAGGCTTCAGCCTCTACACCCCAGTAATGGTTCTGGAATGCCTAGAGATAGAGTAAGATAAAGCTCACTTAACCTGGGATTCCTCAGCAACAGTTTTCAGCCCCCACACCCTGGAAAGGGATCTGGAATGCTAGATTTCCCAAAATGTGCTTTAAATCTGGCTTGCAAGCTCACTTGGTTGTCTCTCTATCTTGGTAATGGGAGACCCCAGCATGCTGGATTTCTGCAGAATAAAACACTCTTTGTGTTTACATACTATTTGAGACCAGGGTACCATTCTTTGAATCATGGATCCTTATGATACAATTTCAAGATATAGACAAACTGGTAGTTGTTGGTCAAAAGTCCCCCAGGGTAGTTGTTGAGATGCTTACTTTCCAATCTGTGCCTGGATAGGCAGGTAGAAAACAATAGAGTTTGTATTTTGTGCCCATGGGAGGTGGGCAAAAGCATTTAACACAGCGCCATGACCCAGACAAAGTAGACGCCATGATAATTTGATAATTATTAAAGCAGACAGTGTGATAATTGTATGATTGAGTCTGATGAGTAAATGGGAGTTGAATTTGGGGACCAAGTTATGCTTAATGGTCATGCCTGAGCCCCTGGCTTGTCTGGTGAGATTGAGCAGGCTGAGATGATTGACAGAACTAGCTTAGGTTATGAAGAGTTCAGCTCAGAAACTTGACCAACCTCTCAGGTTCTGGCCATCAGGAGAAAGGAAGTGTGGGAGGAGAGATCCGGACCTGAGAAGAAGTCGATCCTCCAAGACCCTTCAACAACGGACCTGTTGCTCCAAGACCCTCCTCATCCATATCTCCCTCCCCTTCCCCCATGGCTCTACCAGCATCAGTACATGGATTCCACAGCCCATACAGGGCCAGGGCCATTGCACTCCCCTTTACTAGAGGGAGGGGCGGGAGGAGACCCCCCAACTTCCTGGAGACTGTTTTATTTACAATGCAGGAAGCCAGAAAGTAATGCTCCTTCAGACATGGGGGCACCATCAATTGACCAGGCTGTAGTGGACCGTGGGCTTTCTCTGACTAGATCTGACTGGGACTTTAATATGGCAAAAGGTAAGGGGCACCAGAAGGTCCACCACCAGACTCCATTGGCAGGTCTCAATGGGGCCACATAATGACCCACAAATTTGACCAAGGTATGTGAGGTTAAGCAGGGAATAGCCTTTCTAGAGCGGCTCATGGAGGCATCCCACAAATATACACTCTATGACCCCAGCAGCAAGGAGCATAAAACTACTGTGACAATGGTTTTTTTTTTTTTGACCAGGCTGGTAGAGGGTAGAGATATCAGGAAAAAGCTTCAGAAGCTACGAAGATGGGATAAGTCACTGAGGGACTTAGTGCGGGTTTCTGAGAAAGTCTACCATTACAGTGAGACAGAGGAGGGGAAGGAGCAGAGAAAAAGAAAGAAAGAAAAGTGATAGTGAAGGAATCCACAGAGAGTCCTGGCTACAGTAGTTAGGGAAAGCAGAGAAGAGAGACAGAAAAGGACCAGTGCGCATACTACCAGGAGAGAGGCCACTGACCCTGAGAGTGACCTAACAAGAGGCTGGGAGCAGGAAATCCCAGACCCTGGGAAAAGTGCTCACAAACAGCAAAGGTGTTGGCCCTGGGTGAAGACAGTGATTAGGGGAGATGGGGTTCGGACCTCCTCCCCAAACCAGGGTAACTCTGAGAGTGGAGGGGAAACCCACTCGATTCTTGGTGGGCACAGGGGCTCAACGCTTGGTCCTCGAAGCCCATGGTCCCATTTCCAAGAAAAGATCTTGGGTCCAAGAAGCCACTGGCACCAAAATGTATTCATGGACAGTGGCCCTAGGGATGGGCCGGGTATCCCATTCATTTAGGGTGGCCCCAGACTGTCCCTACCCCCTGCTGGGGTGAGATATACTCTCCAAAATGGGGCCCCAGATACACTTACTGCCCAACAGGCCGCAACTAACTGGCTCAAAAGGAGAGACTTCTCCGACTGAACCCTGCCGAAAGCCAAGGCTACCTGGTTTACAGATGGGAGCAGTTTTCTCCATGAAAGTCAGAGACGAGCAGTGGTGAATGACACAAATGACATCTTCACGGAACCTCAACCTGCTGTCACGTCGACACAGAAAGTGGAGCTAACTGCCCTCACAAAGGCCTTGTAACATCCACACAAATAGCAAGTATGCCTTTGCCACAGCCCACATCTATATGCCAAGAGAGAGGACTGCTTACATCAGAGGAAACAAACAGGAAGTCTTGGACCTCTTGGCTGCCCTAATGAAGCCGGCAACTGTATTGTTCACTGTCCAGGACATCAGAAGGGAAGAGACTCAGTGACCTGGGCAATAACCAGGCAGAGCAAGTGGCTCCAGAAATGGCTATGCAGGAGCCTATCCCAGTTATGGGTCTGCAAGAGACACCCACTGGGAAATGGGACTGGACTAAGGGATGGCCTCACTTAAAATATATGGAAGAAGAAGGGACTCAGATTGCCTATCATCAACTATTACCAAGAGAAGGAAGGATATTGGCGCACACAAGAAGGGAGAACTATACTCCCCAAAAAGTAAGCAAAAGACTTACTTGGCCAAATGCACAGATGGATTCATTTAGGTGATAAAAAGCTTGTCCAAGCAGTTAAGAGATCTAAAGTATATATAATAGACCTCAGGTTCTGGGCCAGAGAGATAGTAGAACAGTGTAAGGTATGCCAGCAAATAAATATGCAGCCAAGAGTAAACAGGGCAAAAGACCTAGGGGAGAAGGGTCTGCAGTATATCGAGAGGTTGATTTTACAGAAGTTAAGCCAGGAAAATATGGTTACAAATACCTTCTAGTGTTTGGAGACATTTTTTCTCTGGATGGGTCGAGGCTTTCCCCACCAAGCAGGAAACAGCTACCATGGTAGCCAAGAAGATATTAGAGGAAAATTTCCCGAGGTTCAGAGTGCCCAAGGTAATTGGATCAGACAGTGGTCCTGCTTTTGTCTCCAAGGTAAGTCAGGGATTGGCAGAGATCTTGGGGACTAATCGGAAGGTCCATTGTGCGTACTGTCCCCAGAACTCAGAAAAGGCAGAGAAAATAAACAGAACCCTATGAGAAACTTTAACTAAATTGACCTTGGAGACTAGCTCAGACTGGGTGGTGCCCCTCTCTGAGCCCGGAACACCCCCTACCATTTTAACCTGACCCCTTTTGAGATCCTGTTTGGTACCCCAATTCCCTTGGTGTCCACTGGGCCCTCCCTGGAGGTGTCCTACAACATGAGATTTGGCTCAAACTGTCTGCCTTAAATGCTCCAGGGATACCAGAGACCCCTCCCTCATCACTTCTAGACTGGTGACTGGATCTATGTAAGGAGGCATGGGGCACAGTTGCTGGCCACTCCCACAGCCCTCAAGGTGGACGATATTGCAGCCTGTGTGCACACTTCCCATGTGAAACCTGCAGATGCCCTGCTCCCCAGAGAGCCCTGCTGGATGCTACAGAAGATAGACAATCTGCTTAAGCTCAAGATCACTTGACYGATCATGACTGCCGGGTGGTACCTTTGGGTTCTGGTTCCTTCTGCCATCCTATGTGCCCATTGCCAAACCTGTTACAGCACTCACTGCCTCCCTTCTGCTGGTGTTGGGAGTGGCCAGGGAAACCACCAGGACTTCCGCTTTGGTCTTACAAAGGGGAAAATTATGACAGTCTGAGGGCAGCCATTGATTTAGATGTAGAGAAAATAGAAGCTTTCATCAGTCACCTTAGAAAATCACTGACTTCGTTACCAGAAGAAGTACTGCAGAATAGGAGGGCAATGTGCCGCCTTAGTGGAGGAGTGTGGCTTTTATATAGACCATTCCAGGGTTGTTAAAGAGTCAGTGGCCAAGGTGGGAGCCGGGCTAGCCAAGTGGAAGAAAGAGAGAAAGCAGAGTCAGGGCTAGTTCAAGTCTTGGTTTAACTCCTCCCTTTGGTTAACCATTCTACTATCCACCCTGTTAGGAACCCTAATTGTTCTCCTGCTATTGTTGACTTTTGGCCCCTACATTTTGAATCACTTGGTCTCTGTTGTTAAGGAACACAGGCACAGTACAGCTAATGATCTTAAAGCAGAGATACAAAGAACTAGATACAGAAGACCAGGAGTATGACCTGTCAGAATACCAGCAATAGCTTCAGGGTTGAAGCATGCACAAAGAAAAGAGGGGAATGAAAAGGTCAGTTCAGGAACTTTGGAAAATTCCACCAGACCCCCTCCCCTCCTGGAAAAGAAAGATCATAAAGAACATAGGCACTCCTCTCTTCCAGAAGGGAAGGGCTAATTACATTCCTCAGACCACAGGGAGCAGAGACCGACCACGGGTCACCTGTGGGTAGGGGAGGCCCAGAGCTCAGAGACACATTCTGCGACCTTTGACCACCTACCTCATTCACTAAAGACCGATCAGTTTAAAAGTCACACTGTTCTGCCCATCACATTGTGTCTCATGGCTGCTGCTTTGAGAACTGCATAAAGGCTGTGCATGGTTGTTCAATCTCCCCATGTGCAGGGCGACCCCAACATGTTGGAACAATAAATTCCTCTTGCTTTTTGCATTTTGATTCCCGACTCCACGTTGTTCACTCAGGGGGCTCTCCGGTAAGCTAAGGCTGGCCAGAGTCTTACATTTGGAACTGTCTGGAAGCGAGGGACACGAAAACCTGGCTATGGAGGGCTGGAAAGCCGCCCGTAGACGCCAGAAGATACTACACAGAGAAAGCTTGGCTGTCTGTCACATGATGAAAATATATTTACCTTCAACTCCTCTTAGGGAAAAGCTGTGTCCACCTACCTTAGACTTCATCATTTTGTTTAAGTCCTTTCCTCTAACTACCCGAAAGATTTTATGTAGAAACCACTTAAAAATAACAGGTATAAAATTTCTGTCTTCAGGAAACATTTTTTTTTTTTGAGATTCTAATTCCGTTTCTCCCTCCCCTTTCCTCCCTTCAAGCTCTTTCCCACTCTTCTTCAAATTCATGGCCTCTTTTATCTAATTGTTATATCACACACACACACACACACACACACACACACACACACACACACACACTCCCAAATATAAGCTGCTCAACCCATATAATGTTGCTTATATGTTTTCAGGGCAGAGGTCATTTGACACTGAGCAACTAGTTGGCATGCTCTTCCCTAGGGAAGATCACCAGGAGAAGACGTTGACAGTAAGTACCTTGGTGCCAAGAGACAGTATCAACAGTGGCTCAGTGCAGAATGACGGCATCTGTCTGTAAGCCC
Organism: Apodemus speciosus; assembly: GCA_002335545.1. Classification (NCBI taxonomy): domain Eukaryota; kingdom Metazoa; phylum Chordata; class Mammalia; order Rodentia; family Muridae; genus Apodemus; species Apodemus speciosus. The sequence continues at coordinate 90,727 of BDUI01003663.1, forward strand.
CTTAACCATGGCTGTGCACCAGTACGGATTACTGCCATGTGTACCATTATGGTGCTAAGACTGGAAGACCAAAGCCAGTGGTTAAAATGAAGCAATGCGTTTCCTCACCTACCATCACTCAATGAACCATATCAAGGCACAGATCATACAAAAATGTTTTCCACGTCTAGTAGAGACGCTGCAGCCA
>BDUI01003664.1:79830-110058 GCA_002335545.1 Apodemus speciosus
AGTACTGGGAGGTTGTAGGCCTAAGAGAATGCCAAAATATTTCACACTTTCACTTGTTAAAGCATTTTTATGAATGTCCTCCAAAGGAGGCAGGAAACAAAAGTGACATTACTAAAAGATTTTATGGTGCATTTAATTAGAAAATTTCCTATTTAAAAACAAAACAGTCAATCAAAAGCTCTGAGAGATAGGAGCACTGTTAACTTGCAATGAGCAGCAGCAACAGCAAGTCCAAAGTAACGACAGACACAGAGCCACTTATTTGAAGTGTGTGGTTGCTAACAAGCTCTCCAGGCACAAATTCTGTCTTAAATTAAAGGACGACTCTACTCTGTGCACAGAAAAGCAAGGCCAAGTCTCAAGTGTCTTGATGGCAATGGCCAGCAGTGGGGATCAAAGCAGCAATCACACAAAATAGCATACCTAGGCTCCCAGCCATTGTCCTTGAAAGGATTTCATAGCTTCCCTACCCTACCCCCTCAAAATAATTCCAGTTCATGAAATAATCTATATTAATAGCAGTGGATGGGTCTCTGCATAGCAAAAGTGGCCTATATTGGCATAATAATTAGTTCTTTGTTGTTCCTTATATATGAAGTCATGAGATTGTGCAGAGAAAAAGATTGGAACATGAAATAAACTTAAGCATAGTCACAGCCATACAAGAAAAGGCCATGTTTGGATTATCTGCTTTCTCTCCTCACCCATAGATTCATCCTTTGAGCAGTAGCAAGGGACACATGCAAAGCAATTGTCCTCTGACTGCTTTTCACCTTGCTCCTCCAAAAGCCACATCAAAAAGGTACCAATTTAGGTGAGGAAGCCAGACCTCAGGACCTGCCTGCATCTCGCTGCAATGAGCAATGAGCGATGCAATTCAAAAAGCTACAAAAGCAAACCCTCAGTTTGGGTTTTTCATTAAAGTGGGTTTTGGGTTTTTGTTTGTTTTCAAATCAGCTTTGAAATCCCCTCCGATTTTCCATGCCTGTCATTCTTCCTCTGCTGTGTACTCGAAATGGTGACTCAGTGTGTAGCCCATTGTGTGCCCTAAAGCTCCCACCAAATCAGAAAATGGACCCAACATTTGAATAGTGATTCAATTAAAAAGATGTGTTGTGTTTCTCTTCTGATTTAACCACAAGCACAGAGGATACAGAGGAAAACAGGATGTAGTACTCATTTTTCCCATATGATAAATAGCTTCACAAGTTGCAATAACCTACTACCATAAACATTGATTTCAACTCAGGTATTTATATGTTGGCTGTCAATTCAATGACCTCAGGTAGGTCATACAAGGTTTGTAGCTATTCCACACTGTAGGAGTCAGTCTGAGGAGGCAATGGCTTTAGGGGATGTGCTCTTTTCCTGGGAGGGGGGTAGCAGTTCAAAGTCATTGATTGGAAATTGAGATTCCTGTGCATTACCAAGGCATTGCTCCAAACTCTTCTCGCAGTGCTTGTACATCGTACATTCACTCCTCAGTAATAGATTGGCCTCCATAGCTACCGTCCCCTGGGCAGGTCCACATTGCCAGCAGAGAGAAATGGGAGTAGACCTCTTTCTTCTCTTGGCTCCATCAGTTCCTGTTCCCCTTTTCCCCTGCTGCTGTACGGTGCATGTATATAGGGATATCTAGTGGTACTCTGGACCCCTCTGTGTGCTGAGAATGTGTCATCTATTAGGGATCCCATCACACTAATTGTCCAGGTTAGTGACCTTCATGGCATGGCCCTGCTAAGATATACACTTAGAAACTCTAGGCTTCTAGCTGGTGGCTAACTTGTGCACCAGAGGGATTTCTTCTAGCTTCCTCAGCACCAACACCAGGTATGTCAAGCTGTGTGTCACCTTGACAACATGTGGAGTCTAGAAATCCTGCCTCCCTCTGTTCACTAGCTACAGTGTCCCTATGACTATTGTCTAATTCTGGCCAGACCATGTCAGGGAATAGCTCTCCCACGCAGTAGACTACAGCCATAACCAACAAGATATAAAAGCATTCATGGGGACATCATCTTTCCTGCCAAGCTTGCCATCCCATAACCCACCCTCTATCTCTATTTCTATCTCTGTCTCTGCCTCTATCTCTATCTCTATCTCTATATGTATCTCTGGCTCTGGCTCTAGCTCTAGCTGTCTCTAGCTCTGTCTCTGTCTCTAGCACTAGCTCTATCACTCTTTATGTCTTTCCTCTCCCTCTTCTCACTCCCTCTTCTTCCTCTCCCTCTTCTGGTTCTCTCTCCACTTCCTTCTCTCCCATCTTCCACCACCCTCCCCAAAACTAGGTTATTTCTAAGGGTTTCAAGTTCCTTTTATGTCTTTATATTAGCTATCTCTATTTTTAAAACAAAAAACGAAACAAACAAACAACACAAAACCTTGATCAACCTTGCTTTTTTTTCAGTCCCCTCTCCAATACTCATTATCATAAAAAGAGAAAGAGGTTAGAGAATATGTTCTGCGGCGGTGTGGGGGAAGGGGTGTCTCTGCAGACCCATGCCAAGGCCTCCCTTCCCCCTGAGGGACCAGACACAGGACAATGTAGCATAGAATAGTTTATTCAGGGCATGGGAGGGGAGGTAAGAGGGTAGTACAGTCAGAGAAAGGCAGAGAGAGGGAGAGAGTAGAGAAGCAGAGGCCTGCCATGACCACACGGAGAGAGGGGGGCGGGAGGAGAGCCCAAGAGGTGGCAAGGGAGAGGCTGAGAGTGAGAGAATAAGAGACATAAGAGAGAGAGGAGGGGCCGAGCATACCCTTTTATAGTAGGCCAGACCTACCTGGCTGTTGCCAGGTAACTGTGGGGCGGGGCCTACCTGGCTGTTGCCAGGGAACTGTGGGGTGGAGCTTAGACAGAATCCTAACAATACTGGTGTACTCCACCCTCTTCTTTGTGTCAACACTCATGTTATTTAAGCTGGAAGTCAAGGCCACCATTTGGATACTCACTTGCCCTAGATATCTCTCATGTGTATATGAGGCATACACACTGCTAAATTGCTGCTTGATTTTCTCCTGTAAATCTGATTACAAATGTCTCAACTGAGAATTCAGAAAGGTGGAGAGGAAAACCATTTTAGCCCCACTGCACCAATGTATGGGAAAGGAACTTTCATCACTAGATATACAAATTTGAACAAAAAAAAATCAATGCTTGCCTCAAAGAGCTTCATGTTTAATAGAGAAAGCCTACAAAGCAACAGATAACTGATAATATAATGCTATCAACTGAGGTATGAAATATGTAGCCAAAGTAGAGTTAACCAAAAGAAAAATTTGAGGAGGGAATAGCCAATCCGATTAAGGGTCAAGAAGATGCATAGTGAATGTCAAGGTTGCCTGTGCAGTTAGATTGTGGAGGGAGGGGAATGAGAGAGGCAGGAGAACTATAAACTGTGGAGGGAACAGCAGGATCCACACCACGATCTGGCATTTGTACAATATTTCCAATTTCAAATTATTATCATCGCCACTACCCATTGCATTGCAGCGAACCCAGTCAACTATCGTGCCAATGCACGGAAATCATTTCCATTTTTTCCTGAAATCTTTCCAAGCTTAGGTTATTTGTTTCTGCTGCATGTAGAGCAAGAATCCAACATTGTTTTGAGATGTGACAAAAGACCGTATGTATTAGTCCCAAGTGGGAATTGAGAAGAGAAATGTACTCTCCATGTAAATGGTTTCTAAACATGAATCAAATGGCCCCCAAGACACTCTGAGCTAGCTCATCATATCCAGCAGAGACTCCAGAGGGAACAGTTCCTTCAGTTCAAGCTTTGGCTTCTGGAGGAAGATTCAATAACACCGTCTTGTATCTCCCCCGTATTTCCCCCCACCTCTGTAAAAAGCTGAACACTTCTCTTCAAAGGCTCAATTCAAGGTCTAGTCCTCTGTTCTGTTCTGCCCCTTTCTAGAACTCTCCCTTCTCATACTCTCTCTGCTCCCAAACTTGGCTGTGAGCTGTAATTACATTACCCAGAAGGTTCCTTTCAAATCACTTTTTTTTCCCTAGGCTCCACTTGAAATTCAGAATTTCTGGGTCTGGGGCTGCATTTTAAGCTTCTCATGCAATTTTAATGTGAGCGGCCCAGCATCCATCAGCTAGGAGCCATTCATCAAGATGCATCACGCAGCCCATACTTAATTGTTGTCTCCCTGATTTATGTATGTTGGCCTGTGTTCTATATCACTGCTCCTCAACCTTTAAAGTGCATACGAGTCACCTATGCTTCTTGTTAAAATGCAGCTCTGGCTTAGGGGACTTGAGGTGCACCCTCAAAGTCTGCATTTCTAACAAGTTCCCAGGTGATCGCTGATGCTGCTGTTCCTGCCACCACACTTGGAGACACCAAGTTAGTGTTGCTCACACTGGGGACAGGTGTCTGTTTTCACGTTTCTTTCCTATGCTGGGGAATGTGTGTCAGTATGGGACTGTCATTTACATGCATATGTGTTTAATCCAATTCAGTGTTCTTTTTAACTTTATGAAGCACGCCATCCAGTTCCTTTTGTCACAGTTTCCTACCCTTACTTTCTGTATTCTATTTACACTTCGGGTGGCTGAGCAAATTCTTATTCCTGCTAAGAAAAATCAAGGTGAAAAGACAATATAAAGATGCTCAGACCAGAAAATGATTTTATTAGTGCACATTCACTGTACAAAATAATGGGTTTCATCACTGAAGGTAATTTTTAAACTGCCTCATAGGATCTTCCTCAGCATAGTCTGAAAATTAGTTCCATCAGAATGCCCTGGCAAGCCTAACACAGTAAACTGTCCAGACCACAGAGAGTATTTGACAAAGAGGCCTGGGGATGCATGCTAAGCAAGACTCTGAAGCTCACATGTAGTTTGAGTAGGATAGAGCCTGTCAGAGAATAAGACGGGGGAGGAGGAAGGGAGAGGAGGAAGAAGAGAAGGAGGGGAAGAGTTGACAGATATGTAATACTCTCAGTGGCATCTTGGCCTATTCACTACATTGCACTGAGGGACACTGGGAAGACTTTAGAAGCAAGGGCTTACTTTCCCAGCCATCCTCCTCTCTCCTCTTTCACCAGGGCACTTCATAGGAACTAGAACTCTTCGGTGAAAAGCATGGATCCTCAGTTCACAGTATGAGAACTGGAGACATGCATCAACAACATGGAAAAGTGAGGCAGATTATTTTACAACTTTGCATAGCCAGGTGCCTGCCCAGCCTGGCAGCCATGCATGATGAAGTGTAAATAGAATACAGAAAGTAAGGGTAGGAAACTGTGACAAAAGGAAATGGATGGCGTGCTTCATAAAGTTAACAAGAACATTGAATTGGATTAAACACATATGCATTTAAATGACAGTCCCATACTGACACACATGAGCTCAGAAAACAATTTTTATCATCCCAACACAGATCCCATCCTCTCTTTCCTCACTGGCTGAACGAGCTGGTTAGTTTTTATGTCACCTTGACACAAGCTAGGCCAAGTAGCTGGTCCGGTCGTTACTACTTTATGAGTTCTTCTTTCTCCCACACTTTCTCCCCCTGGATTTACCTCCTATCACTAGATAGGAGAGAAACAAGGATAGAGGGGAGAGAGTTAGAGATCCATAAATCTCATTTCTTTCCCTTTGTTTCATCTTTCAGCACAACTAATAAACTGCAACCATCCCCCTGAAAGACCAATAACCACCCACACACCTCTTGGGGACCTAGCATCTATATAACCTCTGAAAAGTTTCCAGAATCCCAAACATCACACAATTGCAGAATTTATCTGCAGTTGACAAACTCATTCCTCTGCTAGAGCATGAGGCAAATCATAGCCAGCTGTTGGTTGTAGACAGTCCAAAGCAGGCTCATATCTTCACATCTGGGATTAAAATAAAAATATATTCTTATTATATTTCTGTATTTTTAAAAGAAACCAAAATTCCAGAAATGTAACTACAGCTAGGGCCATCTGGGAAGAGAAAACTTAAATTGAGAAAATGGCTCCGCCAGATTGGCCTGTGGTGCATATTTAAATTAGTGACTGATGTGGGAGTGCCCAGTTCTCTATAGGCTGTCCCACCTCTGAGCTGAGCAAGCCATGGGGAGCAATCTAATAAAGAGCACTCTTTCATGGCCTCGATATCCAGTTCCTGCCTCCAGATTCCTTCTTTGACTTCCCTGGATGATAGAATATTACCTGGTAGTATAAGATGAAATAAATCTTTTCTTCCCCAAGCTGCCTATGGTCATGCTATTTTATCTCAGCAATAGATAAACTAAGATATTAAGGAATCAGTAGTGTACAATCTTACATATCATCTAGGTCACTGTGCTGCTTACATTTGTCTATTTCTCAACAACAATCATGAATGAAGTCATCTCCACATTTTACACCTTGTATATTTTAAAGCTCATCAGACCCATGACCTTGTCACATCTGTAGGTTGTTAGGCAAGCTTGGCTACTAGTAATTTTCTATTCTAATTTTCTAGTTTGAAGGAGAAGGAATAACTAGATTAGAAGAGTTTGGGTGGGATACTACTTTATAAGGCTTACCTACAGGGCTTCAGTGTTTTCTTATCATCTGTAATTGAAACTAAGCTGACTCAAGCTATTTTTATTTTGCAAATGAACCATCATATTTTATTTCTTACATCTTCTTCCCCAAAGCAAGCCATAAAACTGGCAGGGATTATTCTATGATCTGTCCCTCCTTAAAAATCCTAGGATGCTCATTTGAGAATGGCCCTACCCTAGACTCAGGAGAAATATTACACAGAATGATCACATAGAAGCTGAAGCAAACAGCCTTGCTATATTCTCTAACTCTACCTCCACCCTATCAATTTATTTGCTTTAGATTATACTTTTTCTGTTCAATTGGTTTCTTCATAACTATCCACTTTTTGCATGAGACTCAGCATAAAAACACAGTATCCTTTGGGTCTTCTGGTCTCTGATTTTGAAGGCTCCTGGGATATTCTACATGTTGTTGGATAAACTTGTGTTTTTCTCTTGCTAACTTGTTTTGCCAGAGGAGAGTGCTTGTGTGACCCTTTTGATGTGTGAAAAAGGGGCATTACCTTTTTATCCCTATGACTCTTTGTTGACCATTATGCTGTGTCACCTTAAAGACAGATGAGTTTCATTTTATCTTGGTAATAACCCTAGCATATAGTCTTTTTCTTTGAGGAGACTTGAGAAGTTAGGAAAGCTGCTCAAAATGGTCGTACATGTGAGTCTAGAACCCAGATCCCTTGGCATGAGATTTCTTGGAACTCTTTTCAAGAATTTACCTTCTAGAAGGCTTTCCTGAGGGTAAGCTATTCCATTAAAGGATTCTTTCTTCCCTTTCACATTTCCTCTGTTTTTATTCTTTCTTTAGAAATACTCAAAGAACTGAGACCAATCAGAACTGTGAGACAGTGTAGCTCATGTCTTTCTCCATGCATCCTTACTTTTACCTTAGCATTCAGTACTGCCATGCATCTAGGTTGTTGTCTCACAGGCATGGTTATTGGTAATTGTCTCTCATTAAGGGGGGTTAAAGGACATTTTAGAAAGCAAATCATGAAACATTTTCTCTAACTCATCAACAAATTGAGAACCAGAAAAAAACATCAGGATGAATTCACAGCAAAAACAACCATAAATTTATATGCAGTGATAATGAAATAAATCTTCAAAAGCCAGTTTAGTTGACTGGCAATAACAAATTGCATTCCACCAGACACAAAGGGCTTGGACTTTAAAAAAAAGATTTATTTATTTTATATCTATTATTACACTGTAGGTATCTTCAAACACACCAGAAGAGGGCATTGGATCCCATTACAGATGGTTGTRAGCCACCATATGATTGCTGGGAACTCAGTACTCAGAATTATTAATCTCTGAGCCATCTCTCCAGCACCAGGCTTGGTCTTTTTTAAGGAAGAATGAGATGATGTCAATTCTCTAATAATTAACTTCTGTCTCTTCAGGATCACAGAGCATCCTAGGGAATGGCAAAGGTTTCCCCCCCACCCCCAGTGATAACTGAGAGACCTCCAGTACAATACTGACTGAATATTCAGGAATTTCTTTTGTATGTATCAAAGTCTTATGTTTTATTGAACTTTACTCTTTTTTCCTATCTCTTAGAGATCAATGTCATCTCCAAAGATACTCATGATCACAAAATAAGGTTGGCCTCATTAGCTTTGGCCTAATTATGTACATGGATGCAGCAAATATTTTTTACCACCTAGGGACATCTTAAATGATTGAAGTTCACATAAGAAAACTCAAATTTCAAAGCTTCTATGCCTTGTTATTTTAAGGCTAGGAGAACCAATGTTACTAAATGCTGCACCAAATTTCACTTACACTGTCTATGTATCTCCCCAAAGTCCCCCTAACTCCACCAAAATTGACCAAGGTTTCTATCATACATCATTTGAAGTCTCCCAGAAGGATTTGTGTAACGTTAGCCCAGAAGTAAAGACAATCTGAGTTCTGTGAGTATGTTGTGTCATACTTTATTTAATAAGCACAGAGCAAGATCTTGGTAATATAACTGTTTCTTCTAAGTATATCCCTATTATTAAAGGAAGATTCTCAGAGGTCTGTTAGCATCAAGTACTACCAGAGGCCTGCTACCACCAGAGAAGTCCTAAAACTGATAAACAACTTCAGCAAAGTGGCTGGATATAAAATTAACTCAAAAAGAATCAGTAGCCTTCCTATACTCAAAGGATAAATAGGCTGAGAAAGAAATTAGAGAAATGACACCCTTCACTATAATCACAAATAATATAAAATACCTTGGTGTGACTCTAACCAAGCAAGTGAAAGATCTGTATGACAAGAACTTCAAGTCTCTGAAGAAAGAAATTGAAGAAGACCTCAGAAGATGAAAAGATCTCCCATGCTCATTGATTGGCAGGATTAATATAGTAAAAATGGCCATCTTACCAAAAGCAATCTACAGATTCAATGCAATCCCCATCAAAATCCCAACTCAATTCTTCAGAGAGTTAGAAAAAGCAATTTCCAAGTTTACCTGGAATAACAAAGAACCTAGGATAGCAAAAACTATTCTCAACAATAAAAGAACCTCTGGTGGAATCACCATCCCTGACCTCAAGCTATACTACAGAGCAACAGTGATAAAAACCACATGGTATTGGTATAGTGACAGGCAAGTAGATCAATGGAATAGAATTGAAGACCCAGAAATGAACCCACATTTGTCACTTGTTCTTTGACAAAGGAGCTAAAACCATCCAGTGGAAAAAAGACAGCATTTTCAACAAATGGTGCTGGGTCAACTGGCAGTCAACATGTAGAGAGAAGAAAATTGATCCATTCTTATCTCCCTGTACAAAGCTCAAGTCCAAATGGATCAAGAACTTCCACATAAAACCAGATACACTGAATCTAATAGAAAAGAAAGTGGGGAAGAAGCTGGAGCACATTGTCACAGAGAAAATTTTCCTGAATAAAACACCAATAGCTTATGCTCTAAGATCAAGAATTGACAAATGGGACCTCATAAAATTACAAAGCTTCTGTAAGGCAAAGGACACTGTCAATAGGACAAAACGGCAACCAATAGATTGGAAAAAGATCTTTACCAATCCTACATCCAATAGAGGGGTAATATCCAATATATACAAAAAACTCAAGAAGTTATACTGCAGAGAACCAAATAACCCTATTAAAAACAGGATACAGAGCTAAACAAAGAATTCTCAACTGAGGAATACCGGATGACTGAGAAACACCTAAAAAAAATGTTCAACATCCTTAGTCATCAGGGAAATGCAAATCAAAACAACCCTGAGATTCCGCCTCACACCAGTCAGAATAGCCAAAATCAAAAACTCAGGGGACAGCAAATGCTGGAGAGCATGTGGAGAAAGAGGAACACTCCTCCATTGCTGTTGGGAGTGAAAGCTGGTAAAATCACTTTGGAAATTAGTTTAGCGGTTCCTCAGAAAATTTGACACAGCACTACCTGAGGACCCAACTATACCACTCCTGGTTATATACCCAGAAGATGCTCCAACGTAATAAGGACACATGATCCACTATGTTCATAGCAGCCTTATTTATAATAATGAGAAGCTGGAAAGAACCCAGATGTCCTTCAACAGAAGAATGGATACAGAAAATGTGGTACATTTACACAATGGAGTACTACTCCACTATTAAAAACAATGACTTCATAAAGTTCTTAGGCAAATGGATGGACCTAGAGAATATTATCCTGAGTGAGGTAACCTAATCACAAAAGAACACACACAGTATGCACTTGCTGATAAGTGGATATTAGACCAAAAAATTCGACTACCCACGATACAACTCACAGACCACATGAAGCTCAAGAAGAAGGGAGACCAGAGTGTGGATACTTTGATCCTTTTTGGAAAATGGATCAAAATACTCATGGCTCACAACCAAGCAATAGACTGAGCATAGGATCCCCAATGGAGTAGCTAGAGAAACGACCCAAGGAGCTGAAGAGGTTTGCAGCCTGGCAGGAGAAACAATAATATGTACCAACCAGTACCTTCAGAGCTCCCAGGGACTGAACCACCAACCAAAGAGTACACATGGAGGGACCCATGGCTCCAACTGCATATGTAGCAGATGATGACCATTTCAGACATCAATGAGATGAGAGGCCATTGGTCTTGTGAAGGCTCGATTTCCCAGAATAGGGGAATTCAAGTCAGGAAATTGGGGGGGATGGAGTAAGCAGGGGGAGGGGGAATTGGATAGGAGGTTTTTGAAGGGGTAATGTGGAAAGGGGATTCCATTTGAAATGTAAATATAGCAAGTATCTAATTTTAAAAAGGTGAAAAAAAGCAGAATTAAAAATAGCTGGCTTGACGACAAGCCCAGGGAAAAGAGACTTCCATAAAAAACAAAAAAATTAAAAATTAAAAAAGGAAATAGAACTAGTCATTAAATGTCTCCCAATCCACCCCCCCCAAACAAAAACAGGGCCAGATGGTATCACCATCCCTGATTTTAAACTGCACTGCAGAGTAATAAAAAGATGCATGATATTGGAATAAAAACAGACCAATCAAGAGAATCAAATTGAAGACACAGATACAAACCCACACACCTACAGACAAGTGTTTTTTGACAAAGAAGCGAAAATTGTACAATGGAAAAAAGAGAGCATTATCAACAAATGGTGCTGGTGCATGTAGAAGAATGAAAATAGATCCATATTTATCATATTGTTCAAAACCCAAGTCCAAGAGGATCAATGGCATTAACATAAAACTGGATACATTAAATCTAATAGAAAATAAAGTAGTGAAATAGCMTTGAATGAAGGAAACAACTTCCTGAATAGAACAGCAGATGCTCTGTTGCTAAGATCAACAATTAACAAATGGGACCTCATGAAACAAAAAAGCTTCTGTAAGGCAAAGGACACCATCAATAGGACAAAGTACAGGCTATAGAATGGGAAAAACTCTTCATCATTGCTATACCCAACAGAGGGCTGATACCCAAAATTGATAAAGAACTCAAGATGTTCAAAAACAACAAACAAAATAAACCAATTAAAAAATAAGATACATAGCTAAACAGTGAATTTGCACCAGAGAAATTTCTATTGGCCAAGAAACACTTAAATAAATGTTTACTGTTGTTGGTCATCAGGGAAATGCAAATCAAAATGACTACTCAGCTAGTAAAAACAAAGAGATCGTGAAATTTGCAGGGAAATGGGTAGAACTAGAAAATATCATCCCAAGTGAAGTAACTCAGACCCAGAAAGACATGCTTGATATATACTCACTTATGAGTAGATATTACCTGGAAAGTACAAAATAACCATGTTACAATCCACAGACCCAAAGAAGCTAATTAACACGGAGGGCCCTAAGGAGTTTGCTTGATTCTCACTCAGAAGAGGAAATAAAATAAATATCTGAWGTAGATGGAGGAAGGCAACTGAGTGGGATAGGGTGTGGTACAGGGTGGAGACCAGGTGTGCCGAGTGGGGACTGGGAGAAAGAATGGAAATTGTTTGGGATGCAGCTCTGAGATAGGGGAAGACTCCTGGGAGTCCTTGGGGGTAACCTTAGCTGAGACATCTAGTAAGGGGTTCTATGGGGCCTGAAGAGGTCACCTCCTATAGTCAGGCTGGACTTTCAGTGGAGGGAGGGGGTCAGCAACCAACCCAAAAAAACTTCAACCCAAAATTTGTCCTATCTCCAAGAAGTACAGGGATAAAAATCGATCAAAGATTGAGGGAACAGTCAACCAATGACTGGCCCAACTTGAGGCCCATCCCATGGGAGAGACCTAACTCTTGACACTATTAATGATACTCTGTTATGCTTGCAGGCAGGAGCCTAGCATCAACATCTCCTGAGAGGCTCCACCCAGCAGCTGATGGAAACCCGATGCAGAGACTCATGGCCAAATAATAAGCATAGCACGGGGAGTCTTCTGGAAGAGTAGGGGATAGAATCGAGGGAGCTGCAGAGGTCAAGGACACCACAGGAAGACCTACGGAGTAAACTAACCTGAGACTGAACCACCAAACAAAGAGTATGCAGGGGCTGGACCTAGGCCCTTTATACATATATAGCAGATATGTAGTTTGTTCTTTATGTGAGTCCTCTAACAATTGAAACCAGGGCTGTCTTTCACTCTGCTGCCTACCCTTGGATCCCTTTCCCATAGCTGGGCTGCCTTGTTTGGCCTTAGTGGGAGAGGATGCACTTAGTCCTACTGTGACTTGATGTGCCAAAATGGATGGCCCCTACTTCTCTGAGAAGAAAGAGAGTGGGGAAATGTGGGAAGGGGCTATGTGAGGGGGCACTGTGAAGAGGAGGCAAGGGACTGTAATCAGGCTGTAAAGTGAATAAGTAAATAAATTAACGGAGAAAAATAAATAAAATGGCAAAGCTTTCTTTGAAAAGTAAAGACAAACACTTTCCTTTCTTTTTTGAGCACCATACTTCCATCACTCTCACACCTCCTTCCCTCTTCAAATGTTTCCCRTGCCCCCTCCCTTCCAAACTTCAGGGTCTCTTCTTTACTTATTGTTGTTACATGTGTACATATGCATATATGCACATAGAGACTACTGAGTCCATTCAGCTTTTCTTACATGTCCATGTGACTGATGACTTGGGATTGGTAATCCATACTGAGGAAACTAATTCTCCCTCACGCAACAGCCTTTGACCACCTATTTGTGGCTCTTCATCAAGGGGTGAGATCATGTATTGTCCATGTTGGCATGACTGATGTAGTCACTGTGGTTCAGGAAACCATATTGTTGAGATTCCATGGGTACATTTTCCATGTCATGCCTAGGGAGTCACTTTCTGGCAACAAGTGTCCTGGGCATCTGTATTGTACAACATTTCCACCCCTTCTTCATCTGTTTTCCTTTAGTGTTGCAATATATTTCCTCTCCATTCACATTGAGGCAGTGAGAGGTCAGTGATTGGAGGGGAGAGAGGAGGAGCTAAGAGAAGTGAGGGGAGGAGAGAGAGAGAGGCTCAGAGGACCACATGAGCGGGGAGAGAGAGGGAGACACAGATATCCAGATGGCTTCAGATGTATTTCTCGTGTTTTGGAGAGGTTAGAAATATTGGGATAAGACTTTATCATTGTAAATTGGTATTATGTAATTGGGAGTTTTATATACACAAATATATTTGGTTAACTATTCAAGTTTAAGAGTCATGCTTTACCAGATACTTGGAAGGAGTGGGCGCTGGGCAAAAGCGTGGGATTCCCACCTTTTACAGAGCCTATGGTAGAGAGGAAACATAGCTGGGATGCTGTGAGCTAGCTAGAATAGACTGGATCAGCAGTGACAGTGAGATTCGCCCTGAGGTGAACCTACCAGGACTTGGTGCAGAGGCCTGGCAGGGTGGTACCTCTTTATTATTTATTACCCACTACACCTGAGCCTTAGGTTTCAGAACAGATAATATGTCAGGGGTTAATCACCTGAGAGTCTCTTATTCTCTGCATTTTGACAAGTTGTGGAGACTACGTCTTAATGAAACTATGCAAATAAATGTGTTGCCAAGAAAGATAAGGATAACAAAGTTTTAGAGTTCAGTGGTACAACGTTGGAAAAAAAGAGATGGCATGGGGGTAACTTCAATATTGCGGATATGACAATGTCTACTGCTTGATTAAGGTATGAGATATGGCAAACTAGTACAATGAAATGTCACTCAGCAATTCAAAGAAGCTAAATAAAAAATACATCTGTAACATGTATGAACCCTGAAATGTGTGAGCATGTTTGAAAACATGACACTAGCTAATAAATGTAAGTTTCATGTCACAAGTTTCATGACTCCATTTTATATACAACATCCAAAATAGACACATCTATGTGAACTGCAAGTGAATTAGTGATCACTATGAACTGAGTACCCTCAGTTCCCGGGAATAGAGAGACTGTTAATGACTGCAGGGGTCTTTCCTCAGTAATGCGTTCTAAAAATTGATTGTCAGTGAGGTATATTTTAATATGCAAAAAGCATTGAATTATGTTTTAAATGAATGTCTCGTATCTTATGGAGCTTATATCTTATAAATCTATTTTATATGGAGAGTTTAAACAGAAAGTCTCAGTACAGGAGCACATGCCCATATGTCCAGCCTTTGGGAGACTGAGGCAAAAGATCACAAGTTCAAGACTAGTTTGTGCTACATAGCGGAAAGTGTCTGAGAAAAAGACAAACAGACATATGGAGGGTATGCAATGCATGAAAAACATGAACATTAAAATTATTTTATTCTAAACACTTTCAACTATATTCAAACAAGAAATCATGATACTATCAAATATCTTTCACCAATTCATCTACTCATTTTTCCTTTATGTGTGTGCATAAGGCTATACACATGTGTGAAGGGGCAGAAGCCAAAGGAGGATGGTTGTGTGTCTCCCTAATGTAGTCCCTTGAGATAGGGTCTCTTGCTGCACCTAAAGCTCATCACACTTTATCTAGGTGCCATCAGCGAACCCCAGTGATCCATCTATCTCCACCACTCTTGGGCTCATTCTTAATATAATTTTTATTCATTGCTTGATAATTCCATATCTGTATAGAGAAATGTTGATCATACTCATCCCTCACTAATGATCCATAATAAGTGTAATATACTGAAAGTATTCCAAAAACTACACTAAGAATGTGTTGAGAATATGAGACAATGTGTCATGAGGAGTGTGACAAACAAAATGTCATGATTGCAATGAATCACTGAGAAGGTCTTATAAAACACACAGGTCTAAAATCTTTATATTAATGATATGTACCTATCTATACTCTGCCTATACAAATCTAATGCAGGAAGGGCTGTCTTTCTGTTATTTGACTACACTTTTCTTTATATATGCATATATAAGGTCCATATCCCCGTGAGTGTGTGGGTGTGTGTGCATGCATGCAAGTGCACGCATGTCTATGCATGTCTATGCACATGTGCCAAGGCCCAAGATCAAATGTATAGATCTGCATACAAGTGACCATTAATAACCACGTGACAGAGTCAATACTAGGATGTCTTGAAATCTCCTCTGCCTATGGTATTAATTCAAAATTCTTCAATTTAGCCTCAGGCAGAATCTTTGGACAAGGGCAGAAAGCAGCCACATTTTTCACCAAAACATTACAAGGTAAGTCTCTCGGCCACTTAAAATCTTACAAGAACAGTCTCTAGGCAACTTGTTAATATTCTCTTTTGAAACATCTTGAGCCAGGCTCCACATTCCACATAGCCATTAGCACCACTGTCTTTCATCTTCTGACTAGGATGGTCCATTAAGCCCCGCTTAAAGCATCCAACTGCTTTTCTTTCTTTAATAAATTATTTTATTTATTTACATCCCAAATGTTGTTACCCCCACCCCTCCTCTCAGAGTTCTTCCTCCCATTCCCCCTCCACTTTGCCTCTGAGAGGCTGCCCCCTGGCTAACCCCCTACTCTGAAGTATCAAGTCTCAAATGGATTAAGCATATCCTCTCCTACTAAGGCCAGTTAAGGCAGCCCTCTGCTACATATATGCCAGGGACCTCAGATCAGCCAGTATATGCTCTTTGGTTGGTAGCTAAGTCCCTGGGAGCTCCCAGGGTTCCAGGTTAGTTGACACTGTTGATCTTCCTATGGGGTTGCCATTCCTTCAGTTCCTTCAATATTTCCCCTAACTCTTCCAGAGGGGCTTCAACCTCCTTCCAGTTCTAGGCTCAGTCAGCTGCTGAGAGCCTCTCAGAGGACAGACAGCCATGCTAGACTCCTGTCTGCAAATACAACATAGCATCAGTAATAGTGTCAGGGTTTAGTGTCAACCCATGGGATGGATCCCAAGTTGAGCCAGTCACTAGTTGGACATTCCTTCAGTCTCTGCTGCAGTTTTGTTCCTGCATTTGTTGTTAGACAGGAGCAATTTGGGGTCAAAAGTTTTGTAGGTAGGTTGGTATCCCCACCCCTCCACTAAGAGTCCTATCTGACTACTGGAGGTAGTCTCTTCAGGTTCTACATCTCCACTGTTGGGCATTTTGGCTAAGGTCACCCACATTGAGTCCTGGGAGCCTCTCTGATCCCAGTTCTCTGGGACTTTCTAAAGATGCCTCCCCATACCCCTACTCTTGGCAGCTACATATTTCCATTCTCCTGACCCTCTGGGTTTCTCCCCTGTCCCTCCCTCATTCCTGATCCTGCCCCCTTTCCCCACCCCCTCTCCTCTCCCACCCAGGTTCCTTCCTCCCTCCACCTCCCATGATCATTTTGTTCCCCAATCCTCAGAAAATTGGACAAAGTACTACGTGAAGACCCAGCTATACCACTCCTGAGTATATACCCAAAACATATTCCAACATATAACAAGGACACATGCTCCATTATGTTCATAGCAGCTTTATTCATAATAGCCAGAAGCTGGAAAGAACCAAGATGTCCTTCAACAGAGGAATGGATACAGAAAATATGGTTCATTTATACAGTGGAATATTATCCAGCTATTAAAAACAAGAACGTCATGAATTTTGGGGCTGGCTTACAACAGGTTTAGTCCATCATTATCCTTGTAGGGATCATGGCAGCATGCAGGCATCATGGTACTGGTGAAGGAGCTGAGAGTTAGTTCTACATTTGAATCCACAGGCAGCAGAGGGACACTGGGCCTAGCTTGAGCTCCTGAAACCTCAAGGCCCACACCCACTGACACACTTCCCCCAATACCACCACACCTACTCCAACATGGCAAAAGCCCCTAATCCTTCTCAAGTAGCACCACTCTCTGGTGACAAAGCATTCAAATATATGAGCCTGGGGTGGGGGGCGCCGTTGGTCATTCTTATTCAAACCACAACAGTTATCACTGCTAACATTACTTATTTTTTACTTTTGTAAAATGAAACAGTGAAGCCAGACACAGTCACTCGTGGCTCACACTGATAATCTTAACACTCAGGAAGCTGAGAACGGAGGACTTCACTGAGTTTGAGGCCATCCTGGCCTGTAATAATGAGTCCTTGTCTCGAAAAACAGAAAAGGAGAAAGAGAGAAAGAGAAAGGGGGAGGAGAAGAGAATACAGGGAGGGAGAAGGAGAGACTGAGGGAGGGAAGAAGGGAGGGAAGAAGGCAGGGAGGGAGAAAAAATTATGCAAACCATTGTGATTTTTCTACGCACCCTCTAAAATATGGCAAAGATGGTTTTAAGTATATAAAATGTTCTGAAAGATTTATTTCATTTGCCCTATACTTAGGATCTGATTGAATGAAGGCAAGCCTCAAAAAAAGCTGCCAAAGGAGATTGAGACAATTAAGATAGGATCAAAAGTACCCCCAGAAACATCAGGTTATATATTTAATCAAATGTCAAGAAAATATTTAAAGTAATGAAGAGGTTATCATAATAGTAAAGTATGTTGGTTCTTTTACAGATTGGGAAAAAGAAACCTTTGTTTGTTCTTTTCTAACATAGTCAAGGATGTAATAAAGTCGACATAAAGCACAGGAAATGGTTCCACACAATATCCCTGCTATGTAGAAATCAAAATTAATTCCTTCTACTATAGGCAAAGGCAATAAGCAGTAAACCAAGAAAATACAACGATCAAAGCTGAGCACACATTGCTAAGATTTTTACACATTTCACATTTTTAAGGCAAGTATTATAAGCCAGGGCAAATAAAATTCACTTTCCAGGTTTTGTATTTCATTGCCTTCATCATAATTGGGGGAAACTGACAATTTAACAACAGATCTTTTGACCCAGGTATAATGGTGCACACTTGTAATCTTACCATTTGAAAGACTGAGGCAGGAGCATTTCCAAATATTAGTAAGATGAGGGGGGTGGGAAGAATATGTAATCTTGCATCCAAAGTCAGCACTAATTTCACTATAGTATTAAAATGTTAGGCAGGAACCAGGAAGCTTGTATGGGTCTGACCTAGGTCCTCTGCATATACAATATGGCTGTGTATTTTGGTATTCTTGTGGGACTCATAGCATGGAAGCAGAGCCTGTCTCTGACCCTGTTGCCTTCCTTTGGGACTCTTTCCTCATACTGGGTTGCCTTGTTCAACCTTATTAAGAGAGGAGGTGTGTAATCTTACTGCAACTTGCTATGCCATGGCCAGTTGATATCCATGGGAGGCCTGCCCTTCTCTGAAAGAGAAATGGAAGAGGAGTAGACAAGGGGCAGAATGGACTGGGGGAGGGCTGGGATGACAGGAGGGAGGGGAAACTGTAATTGGGATGTAAACAAACAAACTTCTAAAATACAGACAAAATGATGCTGGGAGGGGAATATGGCTCAGCAGTAAAGCACTTTCTAAAATATGTAAGACCCTGAACTCAATGCCAGTATCAGAAATTCCAGTATCAGAAATAAATTAAATTAAAAGGTAGACTGGGGATGAAATACGCCCATGGTTACTCTCTTTAGTATGAGTTGTCTCTATTTTCTTGTCTTCTTTTTTGAAAGGTACTGGGCGGGGACCAAATCAAAGGCTTCATACATGGTAAGCAGCAAGCTCCATGGCGAACTGAGTCTTCAGCGCCTCCATTTTTATTACTAACATAGCATTTAGAGTTAATCCACATGCACAAAGTTCTTTAGAGTCCTCAGTAAACCACAAGAGTATATTAAACGGGGTCCAGGTACTAAAAGGAGGAGGAGAAAGAGGAGGGGGAAGGGGAGGAGGAGGAAGAGGAGAAGAAGGAGGAAGAGGAGGAGGAGAAGGAGGAGGAGGAAGCAACAGCTGAATGCTGCTGGGTTAAGGTAGAAGTACCTGTTTTAGACAGAAAGGTACATGTATAATTGTGGTTTTCTGTTACAGTTTCTCATAGCGGAGTCCCAACTATTCACACTAAGTAATTGACTTCTATGTCATAAAAACTGGCAAGGTGAAACTTGTGGTAGGTAACTGAGAACTTCTGCAGGCACATTTTAGAAGACGAACAATCCCCCAGTCCAGGTTTCTGTAGCAGTACACTGCTGTCATCCCTTAACTGTCAAAAGAGAACTCTGGCATTGAGGTGGTCCAAAGACAGTGAATTCATGGCATGTAAGGTGAGCAGAAATTTATCTGTGTGGGGCTGTGTATGGCCTTGAGGTGATCCAGACACCCCATAGTGATTCATTCCTCAACCCAATGAACTATAATTTCCGAATTGTAAGCTGCTCTGAGATTTAAAACAAGGATCTGTAAACTGACCTATTATAAAATATAGCTACTCCTGAAATAAAGCAGGGGTCTTTCAGAATAAGGAATGCTTATTTGAAAAAGACCCCATTTTAAACAGTAACATAAAGAATAGTGGTTGCCATGCCATAGTCCTAGTCTTTCATCAGTCTTAGTTCTTAGATAGATACTGATCTTCAGACAGAAGACCCCGGTGTACAAATCAACATCTTCAAAGGCAGTGGCGCTCACTGATGCTCGGAAAATGCCTTTCTCAGTCGTACAGCTTCTTTTGACCTCAGTTTCTGAATGAACATTCTAGGGCCTTCTCCCAAGGCATAATACATTATTTTTTTCTATTAACCTTCTTATTAGTTATCAGTTTTTCCTCCTACTTCATTGACCACATAGAGAGCAGCAAGTGAGAATCTCATCAACTTTTAATTCACACCAACCTCCTGTTCTAACACGGCCACACTCAGTCTCTTTCTTAAAGTGTCAGAAGCGATGAGTCTCATTTAGTCCAGCTCTGTGTTCCCATGCTAGATCACATACCTATTTATTTCCTCAAGGAATATTAACCCAATGTTTGCCTCCTTCTCATAACTATCCCGTACTATAGAGAGGAAGGATGCTTACGAACTCAGAATGTCACAACTCACAAGTTTCCTCCTCCAGGCTACATAAGCAAAAAAAAAAAAAAAAAAAAAAAAAAAAAAAAAAAAAAAAAAAAGATGAGCTAGCAGGAGACAATGGAATGGAGGTGGCTGGAAGTTAGGCAGGAAAGTTCAATTATTCGGTTTATGAGTCATCACCCTTGCTGGGGGTCAATTTTCAGTGATGGTTAACTACCTTCACGACTACTACTCGCTTTTGTAACTCCTCACCTGTGCGCCTGGGACTCTTCACCCATGAGTAGCCCCTTAGCCATGCTCCTGTGAGTGATGCTCCTATGAAGAACCACTCACCCATGCTCCTGTATCCCTCATCCATGCTCCTGCAAGTAACCCTTCAGTCTTTGAATGGCCGCTTGCAATGCTCCTTTTGAGTAACCTTTCACTTACACTCCTGTATATAACCACTCACCCATTCTCTGCTGTGGGACCTTAATGGCCGAGGATTATGGAGGAAGGGTCAAGGACAGCTTCAACCCCAGACACCTCAGATGAGGACAGCTTCACTCCTCCTTTGACCTTTTAAGCACCCCCCCACCTGCACCCCTTCCCACCCTATAGCCCCCGAGTATGCAGATGAAGTGTCTTCCAACACTCCTGCCCTAGCCAATGATACACAGCCACACACGTTCTAGGGCAAGGGCCCTAGAGACCCTGGCCACCTCCCCAGAGACATAAATACTCCACTTACCCCCTGCTCCCAATAAACTTAACCAGTTCTCCAAAGCTGTTCTCGAGTGTGTACTCAGCTGTTCCTGGATGTGTGTTCTTTGCCTGCACAGTCACTGCCTGCCGGACCAAGATCCTGCCCGCACCCACCTGCCTGGCTAAGCTTCCCTCCCTCCAATACATGCCAGCGAGCAAAGGGCCTGCCTATTTCAAAGCAGGCTCGAGCTGGCACACCTAAATAACCCCATACTAATGATTCCTGTAAGTGACACTTCAACTATGAGTAAGCCCTCAACCATGCTCCCCCGTGTGTAGTGTAGCCTCCAAAAAAATCCACTGATTCGCCAGGCTAGACTTAGGTAAACTTGCTTCTTTGCCACATCTGGACATGTGCCCTGTGAACTTCAGGCCTCTATAGGAGAAGCCATGCAACAGCCTTTTGGTTTCCCTCAACAATTGCCTTCAAATGGCCATGTTGCTATTCTTGTTGTTGTTGTTGTTGTTGTTGTTGTTGTTGTTGTTGTTGTGACTAATTTCACTTCATTTGGTTTCATAGTGGTATTTCCCACTAATGACCATTGACTTAGTAGCAAATTTTATCAGTACTTTGATATCTTTTAAGAGTGTTGATCTACTTTTTTTTTTTACAATCTCTAAAAATTTACAGTAAGTTTAACAAGTTCTGAGAACAAAGAAACAAACAAAAGTCAGTTGAAATTTTTTTCCTGGGTGTTCTTCATTTGGTTGCTGTAATAAAAATACTCTGACAAAAAAAGAAACTTGGGAAGCAAAGGGTTTCTCTAGATCAAACTTCCAGTCTGCAAGAACTGAAGCAGAAGCCAGAAAGGTTTGCTGCTAGCTTGCTCACTGGCTTCAGTTTTCTTATCTAACACAGACCCACTGGCCTAGGAATGGAACCACCTACACTGGACTGGGCCTTCCTACATCAATTAACGATCAAAAAAAAAAAACGTTCCACAGACAGGCCTACACACCAATCTGATCTAGCTAATTCCGTAGCTGAGATTCTCTCTTCCCAGGTGACTCTGAGTTGTGTGAAATTGAAAATAATCCCAGGAAACTGGGATCACATTGAATGTCTATACAGTTTTGAGAAGAAATGACATGACGATATTGACTCTTCCACCATTTAAACAAAGTATGTCCATTTCTACACTCAAGTCTTCTTTAATGTTGCTACAGTTTACATATAGTTGTTTCTCTAAATTCTTGGGCATCTGTGGTTAGATTTCTTT
Source organism: Apodemus speciosus (assembly GCA_002335545.1). Lineage (NCBI taxonomy): Eukaryota > Metazoa > Chordata > Mammalia > Rodentia > Muridae > Apodemus > Apodemus speciosus. The sequence goes on from BDUI01003664.1 coordinate 102,098, forward strand.
CTAACTTGATGTTTTATCCTGTCATCTATGAGACCACTTAAACCTTTAAAAAAATTTTCTAAGAGTTTAATACCAAAACAAAATTCAGCTTCTTTTCTATACTGATTTTTGTATATAGAAATATTGGTGAAGTCACTTAGGATCTGTAATTATAAGTTGTAGACTGTTCAACCATCTGCAATGATTACATCATATGCAAATGCTTGATTCTATTGTTGAAACCTGTAATTTTTTTCTTTATTTTGTCTTATCCCACTGAACAGTATTGAGTAGAAATCTTAACTGACATTAGTCTTTCTCCCCACCTCATACTCACCATGAAGAAGTCCTCACATGTCACCATTAATTACACTTCGCTGGTTCCTGAATTTTCTTGCTTCTCTAAAAAAAAAAAAAAAAGTGTTTCTTTTCAAGTGTCATCTTTGCCAGGAATGTTTTCTTTTTTCTAGCCTGAGTTGCCCGCCTCTACCCGTGTATTTCGCTAGGGTGCTGCTTATTCATAGTTGGTTCTAAGGGATGATTTGATAGTTTCTGTAGTCAGTTGCTACAGCTCACACAGCGCCTAGCACACAGAAAGAAATTAGGCAAAGAGCTAATGGATGAGTGCTTGAAGGGGCACATTGTAGTTGTCTCTCTTTCCTGGATGTGCTTTTGGTGTACTCCCTCCATCCTCATAGCCAATATTTTCATTAAAAGAGGGGAAATTTGAGAAACAGACCGAACGGAATTCATTACAAAGTGTTACAGTCCAGGAAGAAACTAACTGTGGGCAACTATGTGTGGTTTCCCTTCTCCCAGAGGGAAGGCCTATAAATCTCACTCTAGTGAACATCAGGAAGGCCAGAAGGCTTGCATCTGCCAACAAAAAATATATATATGGAAAATTCACAAATCACATCCAAACCGAATCTTTGAAAAGAAAACCATGGGTGTTTTGTTTTGTTTTGTTTTGTGGTTTTTGGCTTGCTGTGTTGTTCCTATCAATTGTCATACCTAATAAATAAGAGTCGTTTTCCAACTCTTGGCTTCTTCTTCCATCTCAGTTCCATGGCATTTGCAGTGGGGAGCAGAATCAGCAGTAACATAACAACAGGTAACGTGAGCCAGAGAGAGCTATTTTTTGCTGATATAAACCATTGTACCTTGAAGATTCGTAGGTTTACTTTCTGCCCCAAGTACACACCTAAACTTGGAGGTCAGCTTCTCTGCCCCTCTGAAGTGCACAATTGCAGATAATTCAGCTCATACCATCATCTCTTACTGTTCAATTGTATGTGTGTTCGTATGTGAAGGACGAGCCTATGTATGCATCTCTCTGCATATGCAGAGGTCAGAGGAGGACCTCAGTTGTCATGAACTTTCACTACTCTTCTTAACCTAGGAAGACAGGTCTCTCACTGGCCCCTGGAGCCAACAAGCTCCAACAATCCTCCTGTCTCCGTATCCAATTGCCCTTCTAGTGCTATGGTTACAGTCACAGGCATGGCCATACATATTTTTATATAGGGTCTAGAATTTGAGTTCCGTTTCTAATGTTTATGCAGCAAATGCTCTTGTCCATTGACCCATCTCCCTAAGCCTCATTTAAAAATTTACTCTTTAATGATATATAATAAAAAACTTACTCTTTAGTGATATATATTATCCCTCTATTGAAATAAATGAGTGCCCCTTAGCTTTCCTAAATTAAGTTCAAAGTGTATAAAGCAGAAACTGCCAGTTGTCTATTAAAATATGCATATGCTTATGTTGCCCTTATAGACCTACAGTACTTATAGAGAACATATTCCTAGAGCCTCGATAGGGACAGTAGCCCAGAGCCTCAATATTAATAAGGGCAATAGCTTAGAGCCTCAATATTAACAGGGACAATATCCTAGAGCCTTAATGTTAATAGGAGCAGTATCTTACAGCCTTAATGTTTACAGGAGTACTACTTCTAGCTAACACGTTAACTTTCATAGACTCCCTTGCACAAAACTCTATTCTGTCTAATAAAAAGGAAAACCAGCAGAATGCTTCCAAGTAGAGATTCTGGGAAATTGTTTTCCTGACAAGTGGGACAGGCTTCTGCTTCGTGTCATTTGCCTTGTGCTCTCCCTAATTATTCTTGGGCATGTCTGGAGGCTCAGCAGCCCTGAAGTAGTCAGCTGTTAGAGATGGAGGGTAGAAAGCTAGAAGACATCTTGAAAGAACTTCTTAAAAGAAATACCAGATGTAGGCTAGCTAGTTCTAAACTCTTTTTGTTACAAGAAAAATAAAACCCATATATGTCTCCTGTGTCAAACCCACTCTTTTAGTTTTCTACCATGTGGTAGGAAACATATTTAGCTAACACTGTAGATGTGCATGAGTCAAGATTTCCCAACATCAGTAGGCATGTTTTTTTTTCAGCCTGACAATTCTTCACTGAGAAAAGCTGATGCCTTATAGGATTCTAGGCTTCTCCTTAGCTTTTACCTACTAGAACATAACAACAACTCTACCAGCTGTGCATTTGCTTTTTATCATTATATTAAGCCCAGGAGAAAACCAACATATTAAGAGCAAAGTTTCAGGACCCGGTGGTGGCAGGGCACACCTTTAATCTCAACACTCAGGAGGCAGAGGCAGGTAGATCTCTGTACGTTCAAGGCCAGCCTAGTCTGAGAAGCTAGTCCCAGGATGTTCAGGGATGTTCCACAGAGAAGCTCTGTCTCAAAAAAAGGCACCCCTAAATGGTAGGAATATTTGGGAGAGGAAAACCACTCACCTCACAGCAAAAGGTAAAAGAAGGAGTCCAGTACACCTCCCCAGTGTACCTCAAGAACCCAACTTCAAAGTTCTAAAGTCCTCCCACTAGTCCCCATTCCTCAGATTCTGCCACTTGCCAATGGCAACACTCTGGGATGAGTCTTTGACAGTTGGACCTTTTGGAAACAGTCAAGAACTTAAATAGAGCAAATTGTGAAACAAAAATGTCTCAGAGACATTGCCAATTTTCCCTGCTTGATGTGCCCTGAGCAGTATTTGCTGTATGCCATTCAGAACCAGCTTTAAATGTCATCATGCAAAGGCCCCCATTACTTCTCAAGGCCTGCTCTTTATTTTGAGCAGCTAAAAAGATAATGTGGGTAAAGGAGAAAAGACTTTGGACTAAGTTTGAGATGTGAGTGACTCAGCACTTTGATACTCCTTAAAAGAAAACTGATGAATTAATGCATAACATCCTGCCCCACACAGCACCCTTCATTTACATCTTAAAGACACTTCACAGAAATTGTGACATTTGTGGCACTTTTGTGTCCAGTGAAGGAGCTGCTTTTGAATGGGAAAGAAATCTTTCCCAGATGTCCTCAAATAGCACCACTGATGACACTGTTCTGAGACCAGTGATGCTCCAGGCAGAAGCCTTGCTCTATTTTCTGTGCTGTGCCAAAACACCCTGACCCAAAAGCAATGTAGAAAGAGGAAAGGGTTTTCTTGGCTCACTATTCTGACAGCCCATTAATGCAGGAAGATCAACACAACTAGTCAGATCACAGCCACAGTCAAGAGCAGAAATACATCCTTGCTCCCTGCTTCATGATCTGTGACCTTTCTCTACTCTTATGCAGTTCAGGGGCCAGCCAATGAAAAGATACTGCCATTTACGGTGGGCCTTCCCATGTCAATTAACAATCAAGACAATTCCACAGAAATACTGACAGGCCAACCTGAATCTAGGTAATTTCCCAACAATACTGTCTTCCCAGGTGATAAAGGCTGTATCAAATTGACAGTTAAAAGTGACTGACACAGGGCCACACCGTGAACCTGTGAACAGGAAAGCTCATGTTTTCCAGTTCTTTCCCTCCCCTCCTGCCTCAACAGAGAGCTAGGAAATATCCTTAGCATCAGTTTATAGCACCCAAAAGAGAATTCTGAGAAGTGGAATTAACACACTGAGGGTTTTAAAAATGGATTTGGGCATTGTATGAAAGATGGTTAGCACTCCCCTTGAAAAAAACTGAAGAGGTCCTCAGGCCTAACAGCACACATAGAGTTAAAGCGTTCCTACCCACTTGGTACCATCTTATCAACATGTTTCAGCTGGCTTCTATGTCTCTCACTCAAGGTTCTCTTTCAGGCTCCTCCTATCCCTCTGGTTCCCTGTTCTTATACTTCAAGCTCCTCTCCCAGATCCTAAGTTATTCTGATAATCCTGGGGCACCACATTGTGCTCCAAGCAACATAACTCTTGAGAAAGCTAAACCAATTTCAGACCAGGCGACATTCACCTTCCTAGTGCACCTCAAACCAATGAGATGTCGTGGAGGGTGGAGAAATGCCACTCCAGTTCTCATGATCATCTGGAGCAAGCTCTCTGGTTGTTGTCACTCAGCTCCCAGAAATGATGGTTCACCCACCTAGTATCTGCTGTGTCTATGCTTTATAGAGAAACAGATAGGTTAAACAAGACCCAATGTCACTTCTTGGTTCAAGTGTCTACAGCATCCTGGAGTCAGGGGCCATCCAGGCTTTCGACACAGTCATCCAGTGCCCCTTACCTTATTGGACCATTTGCATACCAGGCTCCATTCCAGAGGCCCAGTGGTACTGTTATACTGGAGAGGTGGCCATATAACTTCTATATGCCCATTCCATGCTGGGAAATCCAAGTATAGGCCCTGACAACATTAAGGTCAATGCAGGTATCTCTAGAATAGACTTTGGACCTGTCCCCAGGCCAGACAGACCAGCATGTTTTATGACTTTTTTATGTAGGCCAGGCTTGCCTACAATCCTCCTGCCTCCACCTCTAAAGTATTAGAATTACAGATATACAATGGCATACTCAACTTGCTCATAACTGTATAAACCAAAATACCCCATTGCCCTCCAGAGGCTTCCATTCTCCTGGAGTAGACATGGTAATAATAATATAATTTAGGGGGAATCAAGTAGTAGAATACATGAAAGCAGAAGAAAGAATCATCTGGGAGAAGGAAGGAAATCAGCCAAAGGGACATGTATTATGTATGAAAAGGCCACAATGGAATCCATTACTTTGTGTGTTACTTTAAAATATTAATTAAAAAATCAAATTAAGTTCTATGATTTTAAAGTTGATTGAGACCATTGCATTTTATATTGAATATCTTTCATTGGCAGGGCTAGAGCTATAATTCAGTTGGTAAATTGCTTGTCATGCAAGCATGACAACTTGAATTTAATCTTTAGAACCTTTAGAATCTTTAGAATCTTTTTTTAGTTAAAAAAAAATCTAAACATGGTAGAATGTACTTATTATCCCAGCACTGGGGAGCTGAAGACAGGAAAATCTCTGTGGCTCATTGGCCAGTCAACCTGGCTAAAAAATGGTGAGTTGTAGGCTAAGGGAGAGACCCTAACTCAAAAAGACAAAGTAGAAAGCTCCTGCAGAAGTTGGCCTCTAGTCCTAAACACATGCACCCACATAAACATGTACTTGTATGTACACACACACACACACACACACACACACATATATATATATATATATAAAAGTACACACAAAAAAATTACCCAAGTACTAGATAATAATAACAACAAATAAAGAACAAGAATAGAAAATACCCACTACCTGCCTGGGTTATGAGTTGCCTAAGTTTGAGTCCTTTCTCCAACCAGATGGTTATTTTGAAGTTCAGAAAGACTTCCTTAAAATGGTTTCAATCTTTTGTCCTTTAGTCCTTTTATGTGGCAGGCTATATTTATTGATTTACAAGCATTGAACCATCCCTGCATATCTAGGATGAAGCTGACTTGATCATAGTAGGTGATCTTATGATATGCTCTGAGTTCAGTTTGCAAGTGTTTTATTAAGAATGTTGAGTAATTTTTCTGGAACAGGATAGCTACTTGTATAAGACAAGTAGATTCTTATCTCTAACCCTGAACAAAACTCAGTGTCAAATGTACCAAGAACCTAAACATAAGACCTGGTACCCTGAATTTGATAGAGGAGAAAACAGGAAATGTGTAGAGTTATTTTAATCCAGCAATTTGACTGCTCTGACTGGAATACAAACACATCCTTAGTACACACCTTTAATTTCTAACAGTGAAGATAAGATTAGTTTGTAGAAAGAAGTAGCCATGGTTGAAAGTGATGCCTAATTAAGGGACAGACAAAGTGGTGAATCAGAAAAAGATTTGACAGAATGAGTCAGAAGTATGATACAGCCCACTCTCTGGAGAATTGAAAGGAAAGAGAGGCTATTTAAGAGCAGTGTGGGAAGAAAAAGAGGAGTTGGAAGTCAGTCAATACAGTCAGTTCTGTTCAGTCAGTTGAGTTCAGGCAATGTAGTCAGTTCTGTTTAGTTAGTTGGGAGTCAGTTCAGTAGTAGAGTTGAGTTCATTCATGAGTTCATGCAGTTCAGTGAAGATCAGCAGAGGCAGTTGAAGCCAGAGAATGAAAATGAGCCAGAAGATTATAACAAATTACCAGAGTTAGTATGAGGCCAAGCACAGCAATCTAGTGAGAAATTGAGAGAAGCCAGAGTGAATCGGTAGAGGAGTTTGAGCAAGAACAGCTGAGTTGAACCAGCCAACCAGAGTTCAAAAAGACCTAGAAAGAGGGAGCATATTCAGCAGTAAGTCTTAGAGGCTGAAACATTCTAGGCCTGGATTAGATTGTACAGAGGCTAGAAGTTTCCAGGACCAGGCCTAAGTTAGCAAAAGGAGTCAGTAAGCCTCCCAGACAATTACATCAGGCAAACAAAAGTTACTTTTACAGAAATGCTTAAACCTGTACACATAAGTAAAGGACATTCTGAAGAAGGTTCCAGTAGCACAGGTAATAAGGCCAACAGTTAACAAATGGATGTCATGAAACTAACAGGTTTCTGAACAGCAAAGGTCACCATCATTTGGGTGAAGAGGAAGCCTACAAAAATGAGGAAAATATTTATTAGCTATACACTTGGCAGAAGGTTAATGCCTAAAATATACAAAGAACCAAAATAAAATAAAATAAAAATGTAAACATCAAGAAAACAAGCAACCTGATTTAAAAACCAAGTCATAAAACCAGAGTTCTCAAAAGATGAAATACAAATGTATGAAAAATATTTTTAAACTGTGTTAGCACCCTTAGCCATCAGGGAAATGCAAATTAAAACTACTTTGAGATGTCATTTTATCTCAGTCAGAAGGCTAATATAAAAATACAAACAATGGGTGCCAGTCTGCCTGGCTTGCAGTAGAGGCCACCATCTTGCCTCAGGTCAGAGCTGCGGGCAAGCACCAACCCACGCGGCCACCAACTCACTCGGGGGTCTGTGCACTCTGGGCCCGGGATCACAGCCCAGGCAGCCACCTTGCATCAGGTCAGAGCGGCGGGTGGTCACTGAGCTCACCTGCGCAGCTGCCAACTCGTTCGGAGGTCTGTGCAGCCTGTGCCTGCATTTCAGTCAAGGCAGCCACATTGCCTCAGGGCACTACTGACTACCAGCAGCAGAGACCAGGTACGTGGACAGAGGCCAAGACTGACGCCAACTACCCAGTCAGGCCTGCACCCAGAGCCAAAAGAGCCCGGCGGCAGTCTCCGGAGCCAGCCTGCCTGGCGTGCAGCAGAGGCCGCCATCTTGCCTCAGGTCAGAGCTGCGGGCGGTCTCTGACCCGCATGGCCACCAACTCACATGGCGATCTGTGCGGGCTGTGCCTGGAATACAGCAGAAGCAGCCACCTTGCCTCAGGGCACCTCAGACCGCTAAACAGACAGAGCCCTGTGGACTGGGAGCACCACCATCTAGGTTCCAGCAGTCCAACCAAGGAAGCTCTACTCCTGCAGGGAATCCCGTGGTTAGACTGAGCCCCGAGACCTGCCACCACCTTGCAGCTGGTGACCTGACCAGGTCACCAGAGAAAACCAACAGAGGAGCCCAGGTCACCATAAAGATCTAACAGACAAGCCCAGATCTGTGGAGAAAAAGATCTGATTCTTAAGAGCTGGCATC